>CM075809.1:10605133-10662870 GCA_037975025.1 Excoecaria agallocha
ATTACTCTCATTTCCTTCATTAGTGTAAATCCAATTTCCATTCCAAATTACTCTTATCCAAATAAAGGATAAGTAAAGACTAATAATAATAACAATGAAAAAAAAACACATAATAGAGTGGAAAAAGAGTAGAAGGAAAGAACTTCTAACACCTATTACCAAAATTACCCCTGAGCACAACATTATTATATATATTGATATTGATGGATTGATTGACGATTCAATCAATTTTTCTATTCAATGTATAGTTGTAATTTAAAATTTTATTAATGGTAATTTTGTCCAAATATATATATATATATATATATATATATATATATGTAAAGCCTACTCTAGTTCTCCCCATTTCCTATCACTATACATATTGTATTGCACAGAACCCAACATATTATAGTTCATAGCATAAGTATTATGATAATATTCAATTTCTATATATATATATATATATATATATATATATATACATATACCATTATAGTTAGAAGACTATAAATGAGAATTGTTGTACATTACAATTTATACTATTCTATTGTTTTTTTATTTTTCAACTCATTTACTAAATTTGGTACTGGCCTCGTTGTTGTAGTTCTTATCCCTACTAAAGGATCCTAAAATAGGCACCTACACAGATGCTATGTAGCTTAGTGGGGAACATAAATCATAAAGACTACCTCTCACAGAAGTCGTGAATTGCACACACACATATGAGCATAAAATTAAGCACGCAATAACATAGTATTATCGATAAGTTTTGTGTTTATAATATTTCATAGTATTATATTATCTCCCTTATTATGCCTAACTATTATATCATTCAACAAATCTTAATCATTAGCTAATGGCATACATATTAAGTTAAATCACTTTTTAAAACAAGTAGTCCTGTATGCAAATTCATTTAGGTAACATAGTTGGGTGCATTCACAATGTTTCTTTTGCATTGTCACAAGTGATACTTGTATTCAACTTCATCATCTACTACCATTTTGATTACTTATTTGATCCCTTATTACTTTTGGAGACATTTATGTAACTCTTGATTATATATATATACTTGTTCGGTATACACATACACATACAAAGCTAAATTTATAGTTGAATCCTAATAGTTGTTCTTAAGTGATAAAGCTAGTTAATTAAATCTTTGTGCACTTATTTTAATTAACAATTTCAATAACATATAAATGATTTCATGAATTTACTATCCCATGCGTCATATGCATTTATTAATAGTCCTAATTTGGCTATCATTACCATGTCATTCTCTCATTTCTTACATATACTTATAGTTTATTAACACATTAAAATAATAACTTGCATCTAGCCTTTGGATTTGCCCAGCTTATATATATATATATATATATATATATAGGTGCAAGTTTATATTCTAAAAGTCCTTTTATGCAATGAGTGATTAATTCTCAAATTTGGCATGAATTACACCTCAATTGCCAATATCAAGTATGCAAGATATAACTACAAAGAATATGCATTCATGACATGATTAATGACAACCGTTAATAATTGCAAGTGTTCATATATGTAACTTATAGCCTTAAATACATAAGAAATTATGGAGTTATAACATTAATTACATGTGTGTGTGTGTGTGCATATACACACACACACACGACATTACACCTCAATTGCCAATATGAAGCATGCAAGATATAACTACAAAGAATATGCATTCGTGACATGATTAATGACAAACCATTAATAATTGCAAGTGTTCATATATGTAACTTATGGCCTTAAATGTATAAGACATTATGGAGTTATAACATTAATTACATGTGTGCGTGTGTATAGACACACACAACACTACACTATTATAAAATTATATGCTTAAAATATAACTTCATACAATTTCATGCTTCAATTTTCTATACATAGATTCATAAAATAGTAACATTTAAATCAAGTCATGAAATGTCATAACATTTATGTTATATTGCTTTCGTAGTACTTTACTTATATCCTGTATTAAACTTGCACTTTTCTAAGGATATGGATAATGGGTTACAGTGGTACCTAACGGTACGATAAGGATAATTGAAGGTATTAAACTATAGACCCAAATATGGTCAGATCTGTATTTTGGACTTGTCAAGTGAACCCAAATGAGGTCAGCTAATGGCAAAAATGGGGTTAATACTATGCTATGGATCCAAACGGGATCGAAACTATGGCAGCTACATGATAGCCTCATAGGCCTACCTATATATCCACAACCTAGACAATGATGCAGCCTAAGCAATTGTAACCTCTTTTCTTTAACTTTTTTTTTTTACTTTTCTCTTTTCAACAATATAAATAATACACACACACATGTCTATGAATATAAAATTCACGTACATGCTCATGTGTACACATATTGCATTGGTTATTAATACAAAAGCTTAAAACTCATTATGTGTATATGAATAAGATACTTATGCTTTCACATGCTTTGTTATCCAGATGATATGTGCATGCATACCGGTATCCTACTTTTTATCAAGATATATCATATGATTATTACATATATTTAAGTATACATATATCTTGACACTTGCACCTTTCATTTTTATATTTACATATCATGTCCATACATGTTATAATTACATGAAAACTAATAGGTATATGCATATGTATATATGTGTGCCTATCTACATTATTCATCACATACATATTCTATACATCCTTATGTTTTAACATGTTACTATATGTCCAAACAAATTAGTATACTAGGCATATTCAATCAAAGTAATAGAACTAATATAATTAGTCAAATATACATGTCACTCTCATTCTTACTTTAAACACATATTCATACATGTTCCTATATTACACTTGTAGACATCGTGACCTAAGGGAGCTTAGATCAGGGTTACTCGATGATGAGGAAATAATATATTGCTGACAACAGGTTCGGATCTCGAAGCTCCAGTTATGGATTTGTTGCTTTCTCTTAAAAGATTTTCATGAATTTTTGAATTTTTTCAAAATATTTTTGAGTTTTTCAACAATGTAAGCAAAAAGCCTTGATTCTAGACTAACAGTGCTGATAGATGGCCGTCTGCCACCTGAGGGGCTACCATTTATGGATTCTCACCTTCAGAATAGTGTAAATCAAGGGCATTTCAGGGAAAACTAAGGCTAGTGATAAGATGATCGTCCCTCACTCATAAATGCCCATTCATGGGTCGAAACCTAGATTTTTCCCCATTTTTTGGGATTTTCATAGGGGTAAGTTACTTGAAAGGATCAGGCCTAGATTTTGGGGTTTTATCTCCCAATCTGGTGATTTGTGAGTTGTAATTGGATTAAAACTCTTTTTAAGGTATAAAAATAAGAATCTAGGGTTTTCTTGGGGATGAATCATTATTCATTTGAGAGAAACCATTAAGGAAGGAAACAAATGAATTTCTTTCTCTCCCTAAAAAGGTTTTTATTCTAGCAATTTTCTTAAAAACAGACAACAAATTTTATACTTTCTTTGAGAATTAGATAACACGATTAGGAGAAAAGATCTAGACTACAAAGATCATAAAGTCAGAATATCTTCTGAAGGTAATATTCTAGGCTCATTCTCATCTTTCTATCTCTACAATTCTTTCACTTAATTTCATGATTATTTAAATGTTGATTTGATTCATTTTTATTGGCAAATTTGAATAATATGCATGTTTTATTATAGAATAATTCATTTCTAGTTTGTGTAATGTGTCAGAGGCATGATGGACTATAGGGATTCCTCCATTGTTGTTATAAAGTTCTCATTCTTTTATGTATATATACATTGTAATTCCCTAATTTTAATGTAATATAATGCATGTTTTAGTGTTTTAAAGCGTTATGGCATGATTTACTGTTTAGTTATTGCATATTTAGGGCTAAGGAATTTATTCAAGTAATTTTTTTGCATTTTATCTTCATTCTATAAATTCTTTTATGTTCTAGAGGTGACGGACGAGAAAAAGGGTTGAAGGATGGCCGTCCCTCAACCGAGGGATGGGATGTTTCCTCTTCTTCCTCCTGGCCATCCTTTGCCATATAGATGGTCGTCCCTCGCTTCTTTTGGACATCCTTGAGGTGTTTTATGGTGTGTTTTATGCATTTTTTAAGGATTTTGTGTTATTAAATTATTTTTTTCTGCAAAATTTGGCTTTTTTTGTTATTGCATATGTGTTGTTGTACCTGTAATCAGTTTGTTTGTGTGAACAAATTGTATAAATATTTTGTCATCAATGCTAATTAATTTGCTTATTTGGTTTTTCTGAGTAATTGGCATATTTATGGCCATGAAAAAGATATAATATTTGCATGGGATGTCATGCTTCCGCTCTGGTCATCACCTCTATTCCGGTTACATCATTACTTTAATTCTTTACCTTCTTTATTATGACGTTGCTTGTTGTTATTTATTTACTTTCTTCATTATTAGTTTGTTTATTTTTGGATGTATTATTTTTAGGGTTGTAATAGCTAGTAAAAAAGGATTTTTTGAGCGCATTAAATTGAAACATCTAAAGCATTTTCTAGCAAATAAATGGGGATTTTTCTTAAAACATGGACCAATGTCCAATTTTTCCCCAGAATTCACACCATATAATGAAAGCTTTACAAAAAAACATACATTAAGGAATCAATATTCCTAACCTAAATGAATGCTCCGATTTATGTATGATATTTAACGGTCTTTCTTTTGTAATTAAGTCCCTTTAGGATGATTTGCTTATGTAATAACTTAAATAGGACTTTATTTATTTACTACTTTCTTTATTTGATTGGGATGTTTACTTAATTTCTATAGCCTGCATCATGTGAGATAGGGGATTAATTCTAAAACTCAATTATAAAATAACACCTAACCAAAATGCCTAATAAGAGGGATGTCCTGAGCACCAGTCTCTTTTTAGTAATCAAAATAAGGTCAAAATTCAATTTCCAACATTTTGTTGGGTGGCGACTCCAAGACACCTGCCTCTTTGAGCCCACTAATAGATGCCTTCATGGCTTGATCATCAACAATAATTTGGACTCAATCTTTTTATTATGAAATGGCCAATTTATAATTAAAAGTAAGTCTCCTCCAATCTAGGGCCCAAAAAGCGGACCTCCAAAAACCAAGCTGGAATCGAAATATGGCTTTGGCATATGTCACAACACTCATGTCTATAAACATCTATATTCCATATACTTTTGTAAACTAGTTATATCTTTTATATATATATATACACACACACACACTAAATTGATATGTAGGCTTACAATCCTATAAATTTAACCATGTGCATGTAAACATCTCATGTAATCATATTAACGTGGCATTAATCATGAGTTCATATTCTTATACTCTATATACATTTTACGACATCTATTTCCATTAGTTTCATGTTTAAGGTGTTCTAACTAGGTTCAAGAATATATAGGTGAGTTTCCATGGTGTTCTATGACATAAATCTCAAGTTAACCTTAAATAGGAGGTGTCTCGATGGGGGTAAGGTTTGTCCCTACCGAGTTGTTCAATTTTATTCCATTAAAAGCACATGCCTTTATTGGGTTGAAGGGGATCTCAATTGGGTTGGCTGGGAACTCGGTTGGGTAACCCTATCGAGTTGTTCAATTCTATTAGTGTAGGAGTTTTTATCTCAGTTGGCTTGGTGAGTGACCTAACCGACCTGATCTTTGCTAGTTATTTTGCCTTACTTTTGACAAATTTTAAACATGGTAGATGAAGTTTTTAGACAAAGTGTTATTCTACAAAGTTATTCTTATCTATTTCTATCTGTATCATTAAAAATCATCTCATTTTCACTTTTAAATCTAAAGATATTCACAAAATACTAAAGATTGCTCCTAATGACGGGGCAACAGACATGTTTGATTATTAAGCTAAATTTTGACAAGCTTAAGGATAGAGTTAGACTTTGACTTCTTCGAAAGAAATCTAGGTATGTGAGGCTAGCTTCTAACACAACTAGAATCATTCAATTTTCAGCCATAGAACTATATTTATAAGCTAAACAGTCTTGTTGGGTCCAATGAACCCAAGGACAAATTCTCACTATCTTAAAGATGACCTTCCTATTTCGATTCCTATGCACCTTTGAGCATTATGTCTATATTTTTATCTTACCAACACATCTAAAATGCCATCTCAATGTACTTTACTGGACAAACACACACACAAAAGGGTTAGAAGTTCCTATACCTTTAATAAAATCCAATAACACCTCTTCGGTCCTTCACAATTCCTTTCCTTTACTCTTACTTGATTTACTTTCTACAGAGAATAATTCCATATATAAATAATCAGCCATACTATCCAAAATAGCATCCCATCTTATTAATAAAGAAGAAGAAGAAGAAGAAGAAGAAGAAGAAGAAAATATCTAGGTTTTGATATAGAAGGAAATGTCTGCACCTTTAAATACCCTATTTTTTTTCTCCCTTTCATGTGAGAGTTCAAGAAAATATGAGTGGAATGTGGGCCCTAGACAATTCTCTTTCAACTCCCTCATTTTCATTTAATTTTTATTTCTACCCCAACTTCCTTTGTTCTAATAATAATTACACCCCTAATTTAAATTATGCTTTAAATTATACTTATGTATATCATAATATAAATGACCAATTTGCCCCTTTTAGGCCTTGACTTGTAGTTCATCAATTAGTCTAACATTATCAACTATAATTGTCGTTTTAATCATGCATACAATCTCCTAGGGTATATATTGGGGCCTCACATTTCTCTCCCTATTAAAAAAAATTTGTCCTCGAAATTCATAACGATGGCATATACCAAATCTCATCCCTTGTATTTCAATAACTCTGTTTTTACCATAGTTAATATTTATCCAGTACTATATCTCCTTGTTTTTCTTTTTCTTAACCTTATCACATTTGGGTTTTATGTAACTTTACCTCCTTATGATCATAACTCTCTTTTTTTTTGCCATCTGGTCATTACTATACTCAATGTACATCCTTTTAGCTTCCTTTTTCAGTTGAGGCCTATACATATAATTTAATGCTTTTTATGTCTTGTCAAATAATGCTAATACAATGTTATGAAAGAATGATGATTTCATGTATGCAATGGAATGTGAATGCATGTTCACATGTAATGTAAATGTTTGCCCCAACCTATGTTATAAGATGTGTGATTAATTACCCATACTATGAAGAAATCGCTAACAAGTATAAAAGAGCACCACAACCAGTCGAAATCTTGCATCATAATAACCTTATGCAAAGATAACCTTGTCAAGTTTACACAAATTCCCTTTTTCATATACCCTGTTAATATAGCTTTTATATACTCTATCCATATACATATGTTATGATCCAAAAAATTGACCACATGTATGTCATATACTATTTTGTTCTATAGCTAACACCTTATCAAATACATCCTCTGTACTTATACATATAGGCGTCGAAAGTCTAAACTGTCATTGTATACATATCTTTGATAGGGATAAGAGAATACCAATTGTAACTTTCAAGGCACTGTACTTTGCTCATAAGAATTCTCACTTTTGTTTGTTTCATTTTCTATAGCAGCACCTTAAGGTTTCTCTGTATTCTACTATCTATAAGATAACAGGGACATTTACATTAGGCCAACACTTTCTATAATAACTTATTCCTAGGCTCTTATTGGCTAGAACTTGTTAGAGGGTATGCCCTAGAGCCCATATAATAGGGATGTTTTTCATATGTATGAAATTTATATTCTTAATAAAAGGCATCATTCATTTATTAATGCTGTGTTTGAATACATGAGTTTGTAAATCTTAAATTAATAAATGAAGTCCTAGATATTATAAACACAGTGCAAAGGCAATCATGAAGGTGTTCATGATGTGAGATGTCTATTGCATGCAAATATGTTAATATCTAAATATCCCTAGTCATAGAATTAACAAGATAGGACATTGTTAATTCGGACAGACTAGCACATGTTATGCTTCTTAAATGGTTCAAGCAATGGTTCTCATAATTGTGATTATGGATGATAATCAAAGCTAACATGTGGATGCTTGTTAGAGGAACAAGTTCATTGGAGACCTGCAAAGAGAATCCTCATATGGATATTAAATCTATGTCAGTGAGGAATCTCTTTATAGCAGTTGTGCAAGTATCCTTAGACTTGAGATCACCAAAGTTATCTTAAGTAGCAAGTGGTATACTTTGACTCCATAACTGATTACTTCCAACTGGGAGTGAACATAGTTAGGAGATTGGGTATATCATGACCTACTTGAAGATAGTTGAGTGATTGACAAAGGATTCACCATCCCAGATTTAACAAGGGAAGTTATCTCGCATGATTCTATAATTGCCTTGTTCAGAGAATCTCTGGCCAGAGTAATATGCCGAGATGGATAGAGATCCATGAAGGGCATTTTAGGAACAATGGTTAAATTAATAGAACATACATAATTAGATTTATATGATTTGACAGAAATCCATACTCAGAATCTAATTGAGATAAGAGTGGTTAAAGGAGTAATTGCACGGTAACTGTTTCTATGGAAGGGTACAGTCAAACCACATGACTTTCCTGACATTTGGGTAGTCATGATGCCTAGCTAGAGGCCAATCATGAATTGTATAATGATGTATCAAAATATCAATAGAGATTGATAAAATGATTTAAAGGAGTTTAAATCATGTGAGTTTTGAATAGAACTCACAATTACATATTATACTGCCAACATGGACAGGAACCCAATAGGTCACACACATATAGAGAAAAGGGTAAAATGATAAAATTACAAGGATAATAATATTTGATATTATTATAAAGGTAGAGAGGAGAATATGATAATAATTAATTAAAGAGTTTAATTAATTATGATCAAATAAAATTGTCCGCGAAACTTTTGAGAAATGTTCTGTAAATTGGACCTAAATGAAATAATGTATTTCATGATTAATTATTATTGTCTTATAAGTGTTATAAGACTACTATAAGTGTTATAGGACTGATATAATAATTAATAGGACCATTGGAGAAATTATAAAGGGCCAAAGGAATGAAGAAGTTGGAGGAAGCCCTCTAGAAGAGGGCTACATGCCAACTCCATACAGAAGGGCTTAGAGGGCTTTTTCTTGGACCAAATTAATTTATATATGTTACATAAGTGTTATGGAAATCACATATTTAATTTGGTTGGATTTGGAATCCATTTGGGTATTTAAATCCAATTAGATGCACAAAGGGCCTAGTTTGTGGATTTTGTGCATGGTCTTTTATGAAAAGATTTAATTTGGATTTAATTAAGCCCAAATGATTATAATTAATTCCAGAGGCCTAATTAATAATTCTCCAGCAATTTTAAAGAGCCCAATCTCATTAAGGAGTTGGAATTTTAACCTAACTATAAAAGGCCAACTAATGAGAATTAGGGTTAAGTGATTAAAACAAAAGGAAAGTCTATTTCTCTTATTTCTCTCTCCCTTTTTGCACCACTTCCTTTGCTAGCCTCTTGGATTTCGGCCAGCCCTAGTTGAACACCAATTTGTTGGTTTAATTTACCCTTCTCTAGTGTGGATTACTCATTGGAGGTGTTCGATTTTGGACACTGTGGTTTGCGACAACCCGGTGCAAAGTAAAAGCAATTGTTCAACAAAAATCAAAGGTGATTTTTCTTATTCTCATATAGTTATATTGTGTATTCATGGCAAGATTAGATCTTATGGTTAAAAAAATTTAAAATTTCGCTCATGTATGTGATGCATGTAACCGTTAAATTCCAACAGAACTGCCTAAACCTTTACTTTAATACCAAAATGTAAAGTTCATCTACTACCAATTTGCTTACTTGTTTAATCCTTTATTAGTTTTGGAGATTGTTGCGACCCTAGCAAGTATACTAGATCGATAAGTAGTAAAGACAAGTATTTTTAAGACTCTTGAATATTGTACCCAAGGGATTGTGTGTGCAAGTTAAGACAGTCGATTGTATGTTAAAGAATTCCCAAAAGTTTTGATGATTGTGCTATAGTTTTCTAAAATGAAAACTTTTAACACTAAAATGTGCAATGGAAATAAATTAAACTCAAACTAGTAGTAATTCAAATAAGAGCTAAATTATGAAAAATTAACAAATGTAAAAATATGTATAAGAAAAACGTTACTCGGGTTCACTCATCCACCCCATACCCAATGTGAATTTATTTAGATTAATATAATATATGAACGAATCAGGGATAACTCTCTTAACCCAAACGTCCCATTCTGGAGCAAGCTATTCTAATTGCAAAGCGTCCCATTCCAGAGCAAGCCTCACAACTAGTCTAAGCATGGGTTTTAATCCATTTTGGAGCCAAACAACTTGAAACTCATCTATTTCACTCCATATTCTAACCCTAAAATCATAAAATACTGCACATCTAGAGTCCCATTTCAGAGCAATCTAAAATAGACAGCATTTTTGATAGAAAAGCTGAGCAAAATTCATTCATAGCATTCAACCCACACAAGCATCAGCATCCATCCAAGAGATTAGATAAAAACAATTCAACAAAGCTGGACAAAATCACTTGAAAAGCTGAAAACTAAAGAAATAAGAATAAGCAACAATGAAATAAACCATTCATTCATATATATATAACTGAAAATATGTTCAATATTCACATTGTAGGTAGGGGATTCAAAGATCCTCCAAACAACATGGAACTACTCACTATCCATTACAAAATAACAAGGGAAGAGGATAGAATAAACCTTAAAACTCATGGTGGAAGAATACCTAGCTGAATCCCAAGTCCTTCAATCTTCTTCTCCAATGCTTGAAAGGAAATAAGCTGAAAAATATGTTAATATAAGTATCTAAACTATATATTTATGTTTAATCTTTGTATTTTGCTATAAATCTATCTATTTGCAGGTAAATCTATGTATCTAACGATGTAAAATGAACAAAGGAATGAAAGAAGGAAGAAATAAAACCCTAGAACTGAAGAAAACCTAGCTCTCTCGACTCTACAGAAAAATATGCTATTTATAAGCTAACATGGGTCATGGTTACCAGAGATTCTTTGTTGACTATGACCTACTTAAAAATCCCTCTTTTAACTAGCTTGAGTCATGGTTATTAGGAAATTCCTAGCAACCGTGATGTAGGCTCGAATTGCTTCTTGACAAGGGGTCATGTTTACCACCAAAAACCTGGTAACATTGAGATAGCTCTCTCTTGCATTCTAGACTAAAAACATGACTACCTCATGATTACTACCAAAAACCTGGTAATTGTAAGGTACTCCTCCTTTAGATTCTGAACTGAAGAGCTTCATAAGTCATGGTGAACACCCTTCTATGCACAAGCAAAATAAAGCTAAAGATGCTAGAAAAACACTAAAAACTAGACTATACTTAATCTAAAACTAAACATTGAATTGGAGTTATCAACTACCCCACACTTAGACCTTGCTTGCCCTCAAGCAAATGAATCATCCATAATCTTGAAAACTCAAACTCCAATTCAAAATAAGAAAATTCAAATAAGCTAGAGTAATACTCAATAGAAGATACTCAAATGAAGAACTCAATCAAAAAGACTCAAATAGATTTATACTAAAAATTCCTTTTGTGTGTTTGTTAGGCCAAAATGGATTTATATCTTTTCAAAACCAAAACTATCAGTGAACTCCAGCAATCAAGCAATAGAAAAATATGAAAATTTTGCACTTAAAACTCGAAACAGCCATAAGCCTCTCTTTTAGCACCTGAACCACAAGGGTTATCTCCACTAAATAACTCAAAATAACACAAGATCACTAGGTCTAACACTAAGGTTGTAATGGGGTAAAGGTATTGGCTCTAAAGAATTGATAAAGTCAGCAAGATAGAATCAGCCACACTACCCAAAAACAAATACCCCTAACTTTCTTAAGAAAAATAACTCTTCAAAATTTATGCCCTAGCTCAAAATCAGGACATGAATTCTCAAAATCTTAGGGAATAAGAGCTAAAATCTCCTAGCTCAACTAATTAACACTTCCCTCAAATGCTAGGTACCACATACTTATTTTCTACAGTATGAATTAAATGGCATTTCTGCAGCCTAATCCTATCTTTTTGGTTGTTTTTAAATAACTTTATTCAATTACTGAGAGGAGTACCAAAAGCACTAATTTTTATCACCCATATCCCAAAATTTTTCAGAAATTTAAGCTTACAAACCCTTAAAAGTTTTTCTCAAACTTCCCTTCACGTTATGATTGATAAGCAAACATTGAATCAAACCCAAATTCAATTTTAATTACCTAACCTAGAGTGGTCAATTCCAAAATGGAAAAGACAAAGACATTTAGGTTATATGGTTCAACATTAGTACACTAAAAAAATAAAATAAATAGAACACTTTTAGCATACTAATTAAGCTCAAAGGGGCTAATAATGGCAAAATTTACCAAGGGTAGGTCAAAAGTCATTTGAAAATTGGTTACCAAGGAAAGGTTGCCCGAGTAAAAATCCTAATCTTGCCTGAGTTAGATGTTCATTTCAAAGGGTGATGAGGAAGGTTTTAGCTATTCCGAAATTCCTTCACTTAATTGCTCTCACTCACTATTTTTTTAATTAATTTCATAAAACTTAGCCTACTATGCTCATTAAGTTAGAAATTGAATGCTATATAATTAATTGAGATCAATTGAAAAGAAGATTTTCATTAAATATGCTACTGCTCTCTGGCTACTTAGGCTTTCTAAACTAACAGTTCAAAAATCAAGTATAAGTTGGTTCAATTCAGGATTAACTGGTAGCTTAGCCCAATTACGAAATAAATGACAATTTGACAAACACAATTATTCTAACTTAGAGGTTAAAAGGGAAAAACTGCAACTTAAAATAAAAAAACTACTACTTAAATTAAAAGATAAAACAAACATATACAGTAATTGGACTTGGATTTAAAAGAACTACTTTAATTTAAAACTAAAGATTCCCAAATTGTAAACCTTGGTAACACAGCAAAATTTTCAATTACTGAAAAATAAACTAAAGAAAGTTGTGGTTTAAAAGATTTCACAAAATTTCAATAGCTGAAACCCACTTCTACTTCTTTCCAAAAAATAAGAAACCTACACAACAAAATACTTCACCAAAAAGTTACTTTTCCATAGTTAGTGACCGGTGTCTAGCAAGTGTACTAGATCGGCTAGTAATACAGGGAAATATAGATTAAGACCCCAAATATCGTACCCAAGGGAACATGGATTGCTAAGGATAATATCTATGCATGAATTAAATCAACCTGAGATTGTTTCCCAAATGTTTTTGATTTGAAAGCAAAAATTAAACAAAATAAACAATTAAACAAAATAAAAGGTAAAACATGAATTAAAAACAAAACAATAACTGGAATTCTCTTGCTAAGGAAACTATCCATCTTAACTTTCATTGTAATGACTTAAGTCCAATATAAACACCAGTGATTATGGAAAAACTAGTAATAAAGCCAGATATCTTTATTCAAGTCTATCATTCTTAGTATTAAACTCATAGACAAATCTAATACTTAGCATGCAAATCTAGTTTTAACTTCCTAAATATTCATTGAAGCCTTTCTCAAGTGATTCAATTCCAATTTATTCTTGATTCTTCCTCTCTTAGTATTAACCAATAAAATTCGTACATAATCATCTCATATTTCGGATAATAATCATGCATAAACATTAAAGAGTTAATCCAAGAACATGCAAATCATTAACTATGTCAAAACCAATTCTTAGTTATTTATTCAATAAACCAACAACCAATCTCAACACAATCAAGGATAAGAATATGTTTAAAACCAAGAAATAATCAACCGATATTGAAATGAAGCTCAAAATAAAGTCATAACAATGAAAATATAAGATTTCAAGAATCCATTAGCAAAAGAAGAAAAACTACTTCTTAAACATAATTAAAAACTAAAACAAAGTTGAAAGATTGAAACAAAATTGAAAGAAAAACTAAAAACAGAAAAACTAGAAAAAACAAGTAAAACTAAAACAAAGTCATAACAATACAAGTCAAGGATTCAAGTATCCTTTAGCAAAAGTTAAAGAAAACTACTCAAGAGACATGGTTAAAACTAAAAACAAAAGCTTGAATAAAAACTTGAAAACTAAGAACGTAAAAGAAAAACTTTAAGAAAGACAAAGCTAAACTAAAGATCTGATCTCTATCTCCTCTTTCTTCTGTGTTTTGGACTGCTATTTATAGGCAAAAACGTGGTAGATTTCTTCCAAAACTGCAGAAACCAAATAGGAAGTGAATTCTGCTCAAAATAGGAAGTCGAAAATCCTTCGCGCAATTGGAGAATCAAATCACGTGGCTACGGCTTTTAGTGTGTATTTCTACGTGACCACGGCTCATTTAGTTCCTCTTCCACACGTGGCCACGTGTGTTCCTTCACTGGGAATCCACGTGGTCACGTCTATGCATTGTTTTCTCCTTTTAGTCTTTCACGTGGCCATGTGTAATTTTGTTCTTTGAAACACATGGCCATGTGTTCCCTAGTGTATTTTCACACGTGGCCATGTGTTGTTGTTTGAAGAAAATCACGTGGCCATGGGTTTTCTTCTTGCTCTTCTTTATTTCTTCTCACATGGCCACATCTCTACTAGCTTTGTTCTTCACGTGGCCACGTGTGAGACTCTTCAATGAACTCATATGGTCACATCTCAGGGCTCTGGCCTGGACGTCAACTTGTCTTACATCAATTCTTCATATTTGCACTTTTGGCCCTAAACTTTGCCCTTTTTACACTTTAAGTCTTTTTATGTCAAATTAACCCTGAAAATCAACCAAAATTTACAATTAACTCCAAAAACATAAAACTAACAAATTAAACTCAAATTAAACCTAATTAACACAAAATTAACCTAATTAAACACCTAAAAATATACTAAAAATACTATATAAATGACTATTATCAGTTAGAACTAATCAATCTTTGCAGAATTTAAAAAGTTTCTATTCACAAAATAGCAATTATCCACAAAATGATAATGTTCAACTACCAAAATAACAACTACCCTACCCCACACTTTAATCTTGTTGTCCTTAGCAAGAATCAAGAAGAAGCAGCAAAAAAGTTTTAGTAGGGCAGAAGTAACTTCCTGTATCAAGTATGAGGTAGGGCAAGTTGATCAAGCCTGACAGTTAAGGCAGCCAAAGCATCAATAATTTGTTGTTGCTGCTATTTGAATTTCGCTTGATTGGCAGACAAAGTATCCATTCACTCTATAAGTGCAGTATATTGGACAGATGAGATGGTCACAACACCTTGATCAAGGGCAGGAGGAGGATTACATAAACTTCTCTCCATCTTTTTTAAGTATTTCTCTCGGTTGGTCAGTCGAAATCTATGCTCAGTAGCTTCATCCTTCATGAGAATTTTTATATTCTTCAGCATCTTATAGTCAACATAAGCAACTACAGGAAGGTCATTTTTCTCCTCATCTAGTGGGTGCCCAAAATATTTGGCAATCATTGTAACCCTGCCACCCAAAGAGATCTTTTTTATTTTTATCGATTGCTACTGGATTTCTTGAAGCTTGTTCCACCAGTGATAAGCTCCATTGATTCAGTAGTGCCTGACCATGCAAGAAAGGATGAGTGCCTCAGGGAGGTTTATTTAACTTGCACTCTGCACATTAGACATAAAAGACATAAAGAAAAACCGATGTAAAATTCGAAAGGCATGATCCTTGAGCAAGTGGGATTTTGTGGTCCCAGACACATATGGGCCTCCAATGATAAGGTCCTTAATATCCTCCCAAGCAATAACTTTTGTGTACTCTTCATAAGTAAAAATTCCATCAAGTGGAAATCCCAAAGCCTTTGTGATTGCTGCTAAAGTTACCTCATAAAACTTGCCTTCTAGGTAAAAGGTAACAACATCCAGGGCCTCACCATACCTAAAGTGAAATTGGACTTTGGCTAGAAAGTCTCTAGTTAGATTAGGGTGAACCAAGTCCCTACATTAGAAACATTTCTCCCACCTAATAGCTGCTATGTTGTTTTCTATCTCCTCCTTAACTCCCAGTTTCTCCAACAAACTCAGGTCTAGGTAGGTAGAAGAGTGATACTCGTAATTGGAGAAAATTTGGTGATTAAGTTTTATTTTCTCAAGCACCCATCCTGGCACCTTAGGTCTTTTTTTCTATTGTTTCTACTACATAGGAGCTGGGGGAGGTGGCCAACTAGCCTCTGTCTGGTCTTCAGGAGGTAAAGGTTGGCTAGAGATGGGCAGAATTGCTTAAGTTTGAGAGGATGAAGGGTTGGAAGCACAGGCTCATTTAAGTGCCACTGTCAATAACAACAATATAAACAAAGTTAAAATTTTTCAAACATTAAAAAAAGACATCAAATACTTCTTACACAAGAGAAGCTGCAACGGACTGAGATAAATAAGTACAAAATCAAAAGGAAATCTTAATACACTAGCAGCATACACTCATGAATTAAACACCTTTCAAACAAGCCCAAAAGGGAACAAGTGATGCAATCCAAGGAAATGATTGATGTTAGCAATGAAGTGCAACAAAATTGTAGCATGCCCTAAAAGAAAACTAAAGATGCATCCTCGACAATCTTACATTTCAAATTGATTACCTAGATAACAAAACAAATTTAATTTCTAAACTTTAAACTAACAGCAGCAATTGTTACACCCAAAAAGAACCTTCCAGACATTGAAAAACACCACCCAATAATAAGGTATAACATAAGATGTCTGATAATAAAACATGCTGATGAAGATAACAAAATGAAAACAAATAGGCAAGTATGCTTGGATGTCAAAATAATCAAAATAGTCGTTAGGAGTTGCAAAATTAGGATTGACCATGAAAATACAGAGAATTTGATGCAAGTAGAGGTGGATAAGTGCATTTGTAACATAGAACAAATTGCCTCCATGTACGTGGCACTCAACCATAATGACCGAGTCATCCTTTGGAAACTAGTAGCCTGCAGGTCGAATCATTTCAGCCTATATACCTCGATGACAGATATTAAAGCACAGATATGCACGAACTTGCATGACTAACTTGACAAACAACACACGCTCACATGTTTAAGCGCCTAGAATTCCAGAAAGTAGCAATTCAAATAGCATTGAGCAAGTGCAGCTAACTAGTGTGATACAAATAAAGTGTAAGTGAATGAAAGTGTTTGACCCTGAAGTGAATGTATGCACAAGAAAAAAAGTGTGAAGGACATGAGAGATTTCTTATCATGTATTAAGTATGATAACAGTCTTTCCTTCAAAAAAAAGCTCAAGCAACAACAACAAAAGAATCAATTAACATTCTCTCCAATACAACATAATAGGAACTAAGATGTAATATATTGAATCTCAAACATTTCCATCAATGAATCCTACTCCTGCATTTATCCATATATTTTACTAGAAAAAATCAATTGATCATGGTCTTTCAAGAGTAGTAAACATCATGGCAATCAGGTGATCTCACAGCATAAAAACTCAAAATAACAATAAAAGTTGCCCTTGAAAATACCTCAAGAAGAGAACTGGCAAGATATGAATTCAGCAAGGCCAATTCTAGCATGCATTTCAACACTAAGAGAAAAATTTCCTGAGAATAAGCTCAAAAATATTTCTTTGCTACAACTACTAATAACATGCCATCAACAACTCACATTCCCATAAGTGTTCCATTTATTCCAAAACATATGCAATTGAAGATAGATTCATTATAACTCATGCACTTAAAAGTACCCCAAAAACAAGTAGCAAGAATTAAAATCAAACTAACTCAAAACTACTGTGTTATCTACAAGATGACTTCCATTTATGTTTTAGCTCACATGAGAACCATTCAATTTAGTTTAATTTTTTTTTTACCATATGTATCAACTAAATGAAAAGTCCTTATTTCTAAATGAGCATTGTCAGTCAACTAAATTTCTCATGAAAGTCCAATTCCACTCAAAAGCAAAGGTGAAGAAGATATGTGTTGTGAAGACTATGAATAAAAGAAAATGGAAGAAGAAAAAGACCTAAACAATTAAACTACACACCACAAAACACAAACTCAACAAGAGTTAAGAACTACATTCCCCCAAAATTCCATCAACAATCAACAAAACTAAAATAACAGTAACCTAATGAAAATAAAATTAAAAAAAAAAGAAAGTTTTAAAGCCATACCTATGAGTTTCCTTCCTTCGACTACATGCATCACTTAACGAATAAGAAGAATAACACAAATAGAAATCGAAAGCACAACTAATGACTCACCAAAATAATTGACAAGAAAAGCTACTAATTGAAACCATTAAAAAGAGAAAAAAAGTTTAGAAAAAATGGATTTGTGAAGAGTGAAAAACTAAATGAATTACAATACGAAATAAAATGAAGCATAAATGTGAAAAACGACCAAAATAAAATACTCAATGAAAAAAAAACATACATTGATGGTGAATAAACACAATTAAATCAATAAAAAGAAAGATCTTATAACTCAAATATAATTAATGCTTAAAATCAACAATGAAAACCCTCAAAATAAAAAAATAATGGAAAGAAGAAAAAAATGGGAAATATGCACTTACTTGTTTAGCAACGTTGCAGTTACTTTTATCTAAAATGAAAATCAAAATGAAATGAGAGCACAACAACAAAAATAAGAAAATAAGAGATTGGTTAAAAGGGAGAGAATCAGAGAGGGATTAGAAGCAAACACATAATAAAACTAAAATAAACAAGTAAAGAAAGTAAAGTAAGAAGACAAAGAAAAACGAAGAAGAAGAAGAAGAAGAAGAAAATCAAACAACAAAAAGAAAGAAAGAAAGAAAGAATTAGAACAAAAATTGAAGAAGAAATTAAAGAAATAAGAAAAGGTAAATTAAAGTGAAGAGGGTTGATAGAGGTGAAGAAGAAGAAGAAGGAACATACCTGATGATGGCGATGGGGAGCAGCGAAGAGAGAAGAGAGAAAGGAAGAGAGAAATAGAGAAAATAATCATGACCCTCAACCCCCAAAACTACCATGTTTTAGTAAGTTAGGGTTTTAAATTTTTTTAAAAAAAAGTTTTTTATAGATTCACAGTTACTATCACAATTTTGGTAACCATGAGATACCCCACCTTTTGCTACTGGACTAAAAAGGGGTATAGATCACAGTTACTAAGAAAATCATGGTAACCGTGAGATAAAGTGACCTGTATTTCTGGAATAAAAAAAATGAGCTCATGGTTACCAACAAAAATTTAGTAACTATGACTCAATATGCTTTGAGATCCAGAATCAAAACTAACCTGCATCACGGTTACAAATAAAACCCGGTAACCGTGATCCCCTAAAATTCACCAAAAATTTCATTTTTCTTTCATTCTCTCCTAGCCATTAAACTAAGCTTCCTACCTTATTCAAACAAGTAAAAGCACCAAATTTTTTACTAAAACTCACGATCCCTTGAACCACACTCCTAAACATGAAAAATACTAAAACAAAGCACAATCCAAGCATTATTCAAAGTAAAAGTTAGGAGGTAGTTGACCGGTTTCTAGCAAGTGTACTAGATCGGCTTAGTAATATAGGGAAATAAAATTATGACCCAAATTATCGAACCCAAGGGAAACTTGTGCTTGCATGTGCTATTTCAATTTCAAAACAAATTTTGTGTGTAAAGAGAGAAGAGAAATCCCAAAGTTGTGATGATTTGAAAACTAATTTAAAATGATTGCAAAGACTAAAGTAAATAAGAGATCTATTTGAAAACAAGTAAATTGAATGAGTTAAAAATAAATGATAAAAACAACTTTCACTAAAGGACTATCCACCTTAACAAGTATTGCTATGACTTAATTAAACAAAAACATACACGTGATCAAGGAAAATTCAGTTTATTAAACCCAAATAACTTTGTTCAAGATTATTATTTCAAGTATTAAATTCCCTTATTCAGAATAATTCAAAACTGAGCATAAAGAACTGAATCAAGTTTCCTAGATGTCTATTAAAACCTTTTTCAAGAGAATTAACTTCCACCTATTCTTGGTTACACTTTTCTTAATCTTAACTCACTCAAATTAACACATAATTATAGCTTATTCAGATTATAACCATGTATTAATCCAACTAAATCAACCTAAGAGCATGCAAATCATTACTCAACTTAAACCAATTAATTAACCAATTCTTAATCAAGTTAATAATTAATTCAATATTGAGAAAAGACAAGACTATTTTAAGAACCAAGAAATAATCAACTTGTATTGAAATTTAAAAACAAACTCAATTCATGTCAATACAAGTCAAGGATTCAAGTATCCTTTAGCAAAAGTAAAGAAAACTACTCACAAGACATTCTTGAAAACTAAAAACAACGTTTTGGAAAAATTGTAAAAACAACAAATGTAAAAACTAAAACAAGAAAGCTTAAAACTAATTCTAAGGCTTGATGATGATGAATGATGATTCTCCCTTTCTTCTGTATTTTGTACTGCTATTTATAGGCAAAAGAAGACATGGATTCCTTCTTAAACTCTGAAAACCAAAAAGGAAGTAATTTCTGCTCAAAATAGGAAGTTCGTAAATCCTTCGCGCAATTAGAGAATCAAATCACGTGGCCACGCCTCACTATGCTCTATTCTTCATGTGGCCACGTGTTTCAAATGTCTTCTTCGATCTTCCTTTCACGTGGCCATGTATTTTTACTCCTTAATTTTTTCTTTCACTTCACATGGCCACGGCTTTCTCAAACTTGTTCTTCACGTGGCCACGTGTGAATCTCTTCAAGAATTCACGTGGTCACATTTCAGGGCTCTGCACTGGACACCAACTTTTCTTGCATCAATTCTTCAAATTTGCACTTTTGGCCCTAAACTTTGCCCTTTTTACACTTTAAGCCCTTTTATGTCAAAATAAACCTGAAAATCAAACAAAACACAGAATTAACCTTAAAATTATAAATATTAACAAATTAACTCTAAATCAACCTAAATCAAACCAAAACAACTGAATAAATAAACTAAAAACATATTAAAAACTGTAAATAATTCACACTTATCAGTAGTTCTGCATTTACCACATCCGTAGCTAGACTTTTAAGTACCGTCAAGGATCTTTAAGAGTAACAATCACTGAAGCGCCATCAAATGTTGACTCAAAATAAGGCTTCATGCGATGTCTATTCACCTTGCATTCTTTATCATCTCTCAGGTGTTTAAGTTTCACCATCCCAAATTTATCCACTCCTACAACTACGTAGGCCCTTTCCATCTCGATTTTAATTTTTTCGAAAATAACCTCAATCTGCTGTTATAAAGAAGCACCTTCATTTTGGGCACAAATTCCTTCTTGGTTACTCTACGATCATGCCATTTCTTTGTGTTGTCCTTGTACTTCTTAGCATGTTCATAGGCCTAAAATCTGAGTTTTTCCAACTTATTTAGCTGCAAAGACCTGCATTTTCCTACATTCTCAAGATCAAAATTCAAAAACTTTGTAGCCCAATATGCCTTATGTTCTAACTCTACCGGTAGGTAACAGGACTTGCCAAACATTAACCTAAAATTTGACATCCCTATAGGTGTTTTAAATGTTATCCTATATACCCATAAGGCTTCATCTAGTTTAAGAGACCAATCCTTTCTAGATGCATTAACTATTTTCTAGAAAATGGCCTTTAACTTCTAGTCAGATACCTCAACTTGACCATTAGCTGGGGCATGATAGGGGGTAGTAATTTTGTGCCTTACTCTAAATTTTTTCAATAAGGCTTTGAATTGGTGGTTAACGAAGTGTTTCCCACCATCACTAATGATAGCTCTCGGGGCTCCACAACAGGTGAATATGTTCCTCCTTAAAAATTCTAGGATAACCTTTACATCACACGTCCTAGTAGCTACAACTTCTACCCACTTACTCACATAATCCACTGCCATTAGGATATACTCAAACCCATAAGAGACCAGAAAAGGCCCCATAAAATCTATCCCCATAAATCAAATAATTCTACCTCAAGCACATTGGTCAATGGCATCTCATCTCTTCTAGATATATTTCCCACCCTTTGACATTGAAGACAAGATTGAATAAACAACTTTACATCGTTGAATAAAATGGGCTAATAAAATCCAAAAGGAAGAAATCTTAATACCGTTCTATTAGGTCCATGATACCCACCGATTTTTCCATTATAACAGGCTTGGATAATCTCCCCTTACTCTTCATTCAAGATGCACCTTCTCGCACTTGTTCAGCATAAAGGCAAAAAAGATAAGGATCATCCTAGATGTAGTGCTTCGCATCGGCTTTCAGCTTCTTCCTTTGTTGCCATGTGAAGTCCCTTGGCATATAACCTCCGGCGAGAAAATTAGCAATATTAGCAAACCAAGGCTCCAAAACTTCACAAACAAATAAAGCACAAATATGCTCATCCAGAAATAAATCTAAAATCTCCTATTTTTCAACATGATCATGCTCTAATCAAGACAAATGATTTGCTACATGGTTCTCTGCTGCCTTTTTGTCTTTGATTTCCAAATCAAATTCTTCCAAAAGGAGCAACCAGCTTATCAATCTTGGCTTGGACTCCTTCTTGGCAAAAAGGTATCTTAACACCGCATGGTCAGACCACACCATAATTTTTACACCCAGCAAATACGATCTGAACTTCTCAAAAGCAAATATCATGGCAAGAAGTTTCTTCTTGGTTGTGGTATAGTTGACTTAAGCTCCTGTCAACATGTGGCTTGCATAATAAATTGCATAAAACATCTTCTCTCGCCTTTGTCTGAGTAGTGCTTCCACTGCAAAATCATGTGCATCACACATTAGCTCAAAAGGCAAATTTTAATCCAGAGATATAATCACCGAAGCTAAAATAAACCTTTGCTTCAATAATTCAAATGCCAACAAACATTCATCAGTGAACTCAAAAAGAGCATCTTTCATGAGTAAATTGGATAAAGGCTTTTCAATTTTTGAAAAATCCTTTATGAACCTACGGTAAAAACCTACGTGCCCTAAAAAACTTCTAACTCCTTTGACATTAGTTGATGGTGGGAGTTTCTCTATAACTTCTACCTTGGCCTTATCTACCTCAATCCCCTTCTTAGAAATTTTGTGCCCTAACATAATGCCCTCTTTCACCATAAAGTGGCACTTCTCCTAATTTAGTACTAAGTTGGTTTTTTCATACCTACCTAGCACCAAATTGAGATGCTTTAAATAGGTCTCAAAATCTAGCCCATAAATGGTGAAATTGTCCATAAATACCTCCATAAATTTTTCTATAAAGTCATGAAAAATTGCCATCATGCATAGCTGAAACATAGCCAATGCATTACACAGTCCAAAGGACATTCTCTTATAGGCAAATGTGTCATAAAGATAGGTAAAGGTCATTTTCTCCTGATCTTCAGAGGCTATGGGGATTTGCAAATATCCTAAATACTCATCTAAGAAATAATAAAACCTATTTCCTGCTAGCCTCTCTAACATCTAGTCAATAAATGGCAATGAGAAATGATCTTTCCTAGTGGCATGGTTCAGTCTTCTATAATTTATGCATAATCTCCAACCCGTAACTATATGAGTCGGAATGATTTCATCAAGTTCATTCTTAACCACTATCATTCCCCCCTTTTTAGGGACACATTATACGAGGCTAACCACTTACTATTAGAGATTGGGTAGATTATACCTGAATCAAGCAATTTGAGTACCTTTTTCTTTACAACTTGTTGCATAGCCGAATTGAGCCTTATTAGGGGTTGAGCTATCGGTTTGCATTCTTCCTTCATAGGAATTCGGTGAGTGTAGTAACTTGGGTTGATACCTTTCAAGTCCATCATTTTCTATCCTATTCTTCTTTGTGCTTCTTCAGCACCTCAAGCAGCATCTCCTCTTCAAAACCTAACAACAAAAAATAGATAATTATTGGGTTTGCTTCATGTTCTAAAAAGACATACTTTAAATGAGGAGGAAGGGGATTAAGTTCAGATTTAGAATCTCCTTTTTCTAGAGTGGTCCCCTCTTGCTTTGATTCCCCCTTTTCACAGTCTTTCTCCATAACTACTATTAATTCTCCTTCTACTCCATTCAACTCTTTATTTTCCAAATAATGCATCAAGCTAAAATTTAATGGATCATTTAGCAACACTTTTTCTTGAGTCTTCTCTACACATTCATCTACCTTGTCTATGAAATAGACCGATTCCTCCAAATTACTTGATGGATACTTTTGAGTTTTGTTCATGTATACCACCAACTCTTCATTGTTAACTCGAAGGGTGACCTTCTGACCATGAACATCTATCAATGCTTTTACCGTATTTAGGAATGGTCTCCCTACAATGAGTGGCACTTTTCTATCTTATTCCATCTCTATGACTACAAAATCTAAGTGAAAAATGAATTTTCCCACCTTCAACAACAGATCCTCAATCACCCCTCTTGGCTTTCTCATTGATCCATCCGCAAGTTAAAGTCTCATTCCTATCTCCTTGAGTTCACCTAGATTAATTTTCCTACACATTAAATATGGCATCAAGTTAATGCTAGCCCCTAAGTCACACAAGGCATTCCCAACAAAAGTTTCAACAATTTCACAGGGTAAGGTGAAGCTACCTGGATCTTTCAATTTTTTTAAAATCTTGTTCATAATGATTGTACTATAATTTTTCATCAATTGCATAGTTCCACACCCTTCTAACTTCTTTTTATTAGAACAAAGTTCTTTCATGAATTTAGCATGGTTGGGCATGTGAGCTAAGACTTCAGCAAAAGGTAAATTGATATACAATTTCTTGAACATTTCTAGAAACCTAGCTAATTACTCATTTTTTTCTTTCCTAGCTATAGTAGGAAATGGAAACCTATTTATGTCAAGATCCTCTATGGTTGGGTTCACTATACTCTTTCCTTTGTCAATCTTTGGAGCATCTACATCTACCTCTACTTTAGGATTAGAATCACTTACCTTTCGTGTCAGAAGTTGATGATTTACCTTTTTCTTCTTCTTGTACTACCTCTTTACCACTTTTCAATGTAATGGCCTTGGCCTCCTCCTTGGGATTACGATCCACATTCGAAGGAAAAGTTTCAGCTGGCTTTGTAGAAAAGTTCAATATTCACATTATAGGTAGGGGATTCAAAGATCCCCCAAACAACTAAGGAACTACTCACTGTCCATTACAAAATAAGAATGGAAAAGGATAGAATAAACCCTGAAACTCATGGTGGAAGAATACACAGCTGAATCCTAAGTCCTTCAATCTTCTTCTCCAATGCTTGAAAGGAAATAAGCTGAAAACTATGTAAATCTAAGTATCTAAGCTGTGTATTTGTGTTTAATCTTTGTATTTTGTTGTAAATTTATCTATTTGTAAGTAAATCTATGTATCTAACTATGTAAAACGAACAAAGGAATGAAAGAAGGAAGAAATAAAACCCTAAAACTAAAGAAAACCTAGCTCCCCTGACTCTGCAAAAAAATCTGCTATTTATAGGCCAACATAGGTCACGGTTATCAAAGATTCTTTGGTGACCGTGACCTACTTAAAAATCCCTCTTTTAACTAGCTTGAGTTTCCTAGTAACAGTGATGTAGGCTCAAACTGTTTCTTGACAGGGGATCATGGTTACCACCAAAAACCTAGTAATCGTGAGATAGCTCTCTCTTGCATTCTAGACAGAAAACATGACTTCCTCATGGTTGCTACCAAAACCCTGGTAACCGTGAGGCACTTCTCATTTAGATTCTGAATTGAAGAGCTTCATAAGTTACAGTGAATACCCTTCTATGCACAATTGCTCTGCTGACCGTGATATACTCCAAAATGGTGCTTTTTGGTAGACAACATAAGTCACGATTACCAGGAAAACCTAGTAACCATGAGGTACTTACAAAATTCACAATTTAGCATAAAATTCCATGAAAATCCTTCCAAACACATAAAGCTAGACTTAACTGAGAATGGGATTAAATTATTCAATGTAAGCAAAATAAAGCAAAAGGCACTAAAAAAAACATTGAAAACTAGACTAGACTTAATCTAAAACTAAACATTGAATTGGAGTTATCAGAGACATTTATATAACTATTAATTATATATATATATATACTTGTTCGATATACATGGCTTATATCCTTTATGCTTAGTTAGTCCCATATATATATATATATATATATATATATATATATATATATATATATATATATATATATATATATATATATATATACAAAGCTAAATTTATAGTTGAATCCTAATAGTTATTTTTAAGTGATTAAGCTAGTTAATTAAATCTTTGTGCACCTATTTTAATTAACAAATTCAATAAAATATAAATGTGTTCATGAATTTACTATCCCATGCGTTATCTACATTTATTAATAATCTTAATTTGGCTATAATTACCATGTTATTATTTCATTTCTTACATATATTTATAGTTTATTAACACATTAAAATAATAACTTGCATCTAGCCCTTAGATTAACCCAGCTATTATATATATATATAAGTTTCAAGTTCATATTCTAAAAGTCCATCTATGCAATGAGTGATTAATTCTCAAATTAGACATGAATTACACCTCAATTGCCGATATCAAGTATACAAGATATAACTACAAAGAATATGCATTCGTCACATGATTAATGACAAACCATCAATAATTATATATATATACACTACATTATTATAAAATTGTATGTTTAAAATATAACTTCATACAATTTCATGTTTCCATTTTCTATGCATAGATTCATGTAAAAGTAACATTTAAATAGTGTCATGAAATGTCATAACATTTTAGTTATATTGATTTCATAGTACTTTTTTTATATCTTGTATTAAGCTTGCACTTTTTTAAGGATATGGAAAAGGGTTACTGTGGTACCCAAAGGTACAATAAGGATACCTAAAGGTATTAAACTATGGACCTAAATGGGGTTAGATATGTACTATGGACCGGTCAAGCGAACCTAAATAAGGTCAGCTGATGGCCCAAATAGGGTCAATATTGTGTTATGGACCCAAACAGGGTCAAAACTATGGCAGCTACAAGATACCCTTATAAGCATGCCTATCTATCCATAACCTAGACAATGACGAAGGCCAAGCAACTCTAACCTCTTTTCTTTAACTTTCTTTACTTTTCTCTTTTCAACAGTATAAATCATTAACTTAACTATATATATACATACATGTCTATGAGCATAAAATTCATATACATGCTCATATGTGCACATATTGCACTGGCAATTAATACAAAAACTTCAAAGTTATTATCTATATATGAATAAGATACTCATTCTTATGCTATCACATGTTTTATTATCCAAATGATATGTGCATGCATACCGACATCCTACTTTTTATCAAGGCATATCATATTATTATTAACATATATTTAAGCATGCATATATCTTGACACTTGCACCTTTCATTTTTATATTTACATATCATGTCCATACATGCTATAATTACATGAAAACTAATAGGCATATGCATATGTATATATGTGTGCATATCTACATTATTCATCACATATATGTTTTATGCATCCTTATGTTTTCACATGTTACTATCTGTTGAGACCCTAGCAAGTGCACTAGATCGATAAGTAATAAAGTGGGGTATAGTTAGGACCCTCAATATCGAACCCAAGGAAAATGTGTGTGTGAAGACTGTGAAGATTAATTGTATGCTAAAGAATTCCCAATTGTTTGTGTATATGAGTTGTTGATTTATATAATGTAACTTTAAAGCTTAAGTATGTAATGTAGAGAAATTTAAATTCAGTGTATTGAATTCTGAAAAATTAGCAAATGTAAATATCTATAGAAATAAAGCGTTACCCAAATGTGAATAAATTTTTACATAAAATTATACGTTAATGAATTCGGGATAACCCATCTTAACCCAAGCATCCCATTACGGAGCCACCTATTCTAGTTGCTAAATGTCCCATTCCGGAGCCAGCCCAACAACTAGCCTAAACCTGGGTCTAAAATCCTAAGTTCGGTCTACCGTCCCATTTCGGAGCCAGGCAACCCAAAACCCATCTATTTCACTCCCTACTCTAGTTTTAAAATCACAAATACCACACATCTAGAGTCCCATTTCGGAGCCATCCAAAATAGACAATATTCATGATAGAAAAACTGAGCTAAATCATTCATAAACTCCAATCTATTAGGCTTAATACCCATCAAGACATATGATAAACACCATTCATCCATGGATACAAAATAACTCAATAGATCGAAAAATCAATGATAACAAATAAGTACTTGTGAAATAGACCATCCATTCATGTAATAATCAATTTGAGTTCAATATTCACATTATGAATAGGGGATTTAGAGATCCCCAAGCAACAAAAAGACTACTCACAATCCATAATAAAATGAAAAGAGAAAAAGATAGAATAACCCCTGAAGTTCAAGGTGAAGAAAACCCAGCTGAATCCAAGCTCTTTAATCTCTTTCTCCAAAGCTTACAGGAAAAATGAGCTTCAAAATATGTAGATCTATACTTGTAAACTATATATCTATGTTTAATCTAAGTGTTTTTGTGTAAATCCCACTATTTTCAAGTATTTCTATGTATTTTTGTGTGTAAAATAAACTAAGAGCTTAAAGAGAGAAGAAAGAAAGAAACCCTAAAAACTGAAATTTACCCAAAAACTACTCTCCTTTCGATTTCAGAAAACTCTGCTTTATAAAGGTCAGCATGGGTCACGGTTACTACCAAATTCGTGGTAACCGTGACCTCTAATGAAAAAACCTCTTTTGATTAAAATGGGTCACAGTTACTACTAAATCCTTAGTAACCGTGAGACTGCTCGGAGCTAAAATTCAAGATTTGGTCACAGTTACCATGAAATTCCTGGTAACCGTGAGATAGTTCTCATCTTCATTCTGGACTAAAAAATTACCTGCCTCACGGTTACTAGGAAATCCTTAGTAATCGTGAGATGCTTCTCTTCTTGCTTCTGTATTAAAAACTCCATAGGTCACGGTTACCAGCCTATCAAGTACAATTGCCATGCTGACCGTGACAAGCTTCAAAATGATGCATTTTGACAGAATGCATGGGTCATGGTTACTGGGAAATTCCTGGTAACCGTGAGGTACCTGAAAATCACAAAAATCTATCAAAAACTCTCAAAAATCACACAAAAACTAGAATTAACTATGACTTGGATAAATTATTAAATTCTAGTAAAAACAAAGTAAAAGATGCTAAAAGATCAGTGAAAACTAGACTCAAATTAAACTAAAACTAAATACTGAAATTGAGTTATCAAAATAACCCACACTTAGACTTTGCTTGCGCTCAAGCAAATGAATTATCCACAATCTTGAAAAGCTCAAAACTTCAATTCAGAACAAAAAAAAATCAGAAGTGCCAGAACAACACTTAGCAGAAGTCTTGATCTATATCAAACAATTTCTCGTGTGTGTGTGTGAGGCTAAAATAGATTTATTTTCCTTCAAAACAAAAACTACCAGTGAATTCCAGCAATCAAGTAAACATAGAATTATGACAATTTTGTGTTTGCAACTTAGAATAGTCATAAGCCTCTCCTTTAGCACCTGAACCATAAGGGTCATCTCCACTAAACAATTTAGAGCAAAATAGGATCACCAGGGTTTACATTAAGGTTGTAATGGGGATAAGACAAAGGTTTCAAGAATTTTATAAGTTAGCAATATAGAATTAGCCACGCTATCCAGAAACAAAACCCACCAAACTTTCTCAAGAAACTTCTTCAAAATCCATACCCTATCATCATAAGAATGAAAAATTGATCTTAGGACATTAGTTGGATTCTCAAAATTGTAGGAAGTAAGATAAATGACACTTCCTATAAATGCTAGGTACCCCACACTTATTTTCTACAATCATGAATCAATTAAAATATCTGCATCATTACAACTGATTTTTTTTTAGGATACCAAAAGCACTAATTGTTTATCATCCATGTCCCATAATATTTAACACATTTAAGCTCAACAATTCCTAAAAAATTATTCAACTTCCCCTTTTTTAACTGATAATCATAAATTCATCAAACCCAACATGCAAATTTCATTACCCAACCTAGAGTGGCCAATTCCAAAATGGGAAAGACAAAAGCATTTAGGCTATATGGTTAAGCATTAGTGCAATAAAAAAAATGTAGTACGCTTTTAGCATACCAATTAAGCTCAAAGGGGCTAACAATGGTAAAATTTACTAAGGGTAGGTCAAAATTCATTTAAAAGTTAGTTACCAAAGAAGGCTGCCTGGGTCATATCCTAAACATGCCTAAATTGAATATTTTTTTTGAAGGGTGATGAGGAAGGTTCTAGCTATTCCAAAATTCCTTCACTTAACTGCTTTCACTCACTGGATTTTTATTTATTGTTAAATTTTTTTTATTTTTTTTATTTTTTTTATGCCTAATGTGCTCATCAAATAAGAAAATTGAATGATATATGATTAACTGAGATCAATTTAAAGAAGATACTCTTTACTGAACAAACTACTGCTCTCCGGCTATCCAGTCTTTTCAACTTATCAGTTCAAAAATGAGTCTAAGCTAATTCAATTCAAGATTAACTGGTAGCTCAAGCTAAAGGTAAGGTGATTAATAACTCAATGGAAAAATTTTATTCTAACTTAAATTAAAGATTTTAGAACAAAACAATCTACTTAAAACCATAAAGAAATGCAAAACATAAAATAAATTCACTTGACAACTGAAACAAAATTAAAAGGAGTTATGGTTCAAGAATTTCACAATTTCCGCCATTTGAATCCCAAATTGTTCTTTTGAATAGATAATCTGCACAAAGCAATCTTTTCGCAACAAAATTAACTTCCAATAATTGTTCAAATTTCCATCAAATTTACACAATTCAAAATTATCAGTACCAATAAAAGCAAAATGTATTCTCCCACCCCACACTTCAAAACCGGCTGTCCTTAGCATGGGGCAAACAAAACAAAAAAAATAAGTGCAAAGGAGATAGGGGGAAGGGACTTCCTGTTCAAAGGTGCAGAGGAACTTGGGAATCGAGCTGGGAGTTCGAGGCAGCCAATGCCTCAATGATTTGTTGTTGTTGCTGCTTGAAATCCTCCTGGTTAGCAGCCAAAATGTCCATACGGTCCATCAAAGCAGTGTACTGAGCGAAGGATAAAGTGACTGAATCATGATCCGGAGCAGGTGGAGGATGGCACAGGCTGCGCTTCATCTTATGCAAGTATTCCTCTCTGCTGGTTAGCCTGAACCTATGCTCCGTAGTCACATCATCAACCAGTATCTTCATGTTCTTTAGCATTTTGGCATCAATATAGGCAGCTGCAGGGAGGCTTTTGTCAATGTCCAGTGGATGCCCGAAATGTCTGGCAATCATAGTCAACCATCCACCAAAGGAGATCTTCTTCACTTTAGTCGGTTTTTGTTGCATCTCCTCGAGCTTATTCCACCAATGATATGCTCCATTGATGCGGTAATGGCGCACCATGCAAGAAAAAATGAGAGCCTCTGGAAGATTGATCTGCCCTGCACTTTACACATGAGACATGAAAGACATAGAAAAGAAACGATGTAAAATTCTGAAAGCATGATCCGCAGTAGATGAGATTTGGTGGTGCTGGCCACATAAGGGCCGCCAATCAGTGGGTCTCTTATGTCTTTCCAAGCTCTGTCTTTTGAATGATCTTCATAAGTATAGATCCCATCTAAGGGAAATCCTTGAGCTTCAGTGACTTCAACCAAAGGTACGTCATAGAATCTATCTTCCAAGAAAAAGGTCACCTTATCAGGACTGTTACCATGCCCAAAATGGAATTGCACTGTAGAAAGGAAGTCCCAGGTCAAATCTGGATAAACCAGTTCCCTACAGTTGAAGAATCTGCCCCAACCGATGGCTGCAATGTGGCTCTTAATCTCCCCCTTGATCCCCAGCTTCTCTAGAAGACTTAAATTGAGATAAACTGAAGGTAAGTACTCGCAGTTGGAGAATATATCATAATTGGTTCGCATCTTTTCAGGAACCCAGCTTGGTATTCTTGGTCCCTTCTTCTTTTGTGGCTTCTATTGCACAGGGGCTGGCTGTGGTTGCTGACTAGCTCCAGCAGGCTCTTCAAATGGTGAGGGTTGCCTGGCAAGTGGGATGATGTCCTGTGCTTGTGAAGAACTGGAAGCACGAGCTCTTTTAGGTGCCACTGCCCAAAAACAACAAAATTGAAAGTTTACAACTTTGGAAAGGAAAATAAACACAATTATAGCAGGAATAGATGAGAATGCATAAAGAAATTTATGTCACACACAAGTTCCTTAGAGGTATGTGGCACTCAACCACGATGACCGAGTCATCTTTTGTAAACCAATAGCCCGCAGGTCGAATCGTTTCAGCCTATATACCTCAAGGAACGAAATGGCACACACAAGCATGTAAATGCAGATGCTAACTTAGACCAAAAAATTATTGATTTGGCATGCTTATTCGAGCCTAAGATATGCTTGATAAATGAATGACTAACCAAGTGTGTGCAACAATTCCAAATCAAAATCAGTAATTGGGGTACAGTGTCCACATCATGGTAAAGCAATGCGTTTAACAACATTTAATAAATCTGTATGCATGACAATATCGATGTATTGGTGTATGCATTCAAGCAAGAATTCAACAATTTCACTCATCATATTCAACAAGAAGAAAAGGAAAAATGCAGGGCATTACAAGGGAAGAAACAGGGTGCAATTGGCGAAAATCAGACAAAACAGAAATAAAAACTATCAATGCTGAAGGGACACACAGGGAACACGATAGAACAGAATAACTAGACAAATGCCATCACTTCTCTAAGTGAACCACCAAGCACAGCGAGCACAGGAAATAAAAGAAAACACAGGAAAAGAATGAGGGAGGATACGAGAACATACCTATGACTGTGCACCTTACATACCGAGGTTATCATAACAAAACATAGGTAAGAAGGAGAAAATGAAAACAACACAGAAAAATGGAAGACAAAGACATAAATAAAAGCTAATAGACAGAAATTTAAACAAAAAGAAAACACACACAGAAATTCCGAAAATATGCAAAATAGAAAAAATTAAAATTAAAATAAAATAAAATAAAATTATAATTAAAGAGGAAAGGAGACTTACTTGGTTGATGATAATGGTGGAGAAAATAAAAGAGCTAAAACAATCACAAGCAAGAAAAATGTCAGAAAAACCAACGAAAAATAAAAAGAAAAGAAGAAGAAAACAAAGAACAAAGAGAAAAAGAAGAAGAAGAAGAAGAACGAAGAACAAGAAAAACGAAAAAGAAGAAGAAGAAGAAGAAAAACGAAAAATACAAGAAAGAAAAACAAGGGAAAAACTTGATTCACACTAGATCTAAACAAAAAGAAAGAAGAAAAAGAAAAATACAAGAAGACAACACTTACCAGAGAAGGCGGCGGCTAGCGGCGGAGAACGAAGGAGGAGAAGGGTGGCGGAGGGAGAAGAGAGAGAGAGAGAGAGAAGAAAGAAAACGAAATGAAAAGAAAAAAAAATGAACTAAGGTGTATTAAAATTAGGGTTTCATTTTTTAATTTTTTTTTTTAAAACAACACGGTTACTATGAATATCATAGTAACCGTGAGGTAACTCAATAAAAGGTTCTGCACTAAAAAATGACCTGTCTCACGGTTACTATAAATTTCATAGTAACCGTGAGATAAACTGGAATTTGTATCTGGACTAAAACGAAGGTATCTCACGGTCATCATGAAACTCATAGTAACCGTGAGATAAAACACAAATTTCTACTAGAACAAAATTGACATAGGTCACGGTTATTATGAAAAACATAGTAACCGTGAGATAAAATGGAAATGGCTATTGGAACAAAATTGAACATTGGTCACGGTTACCATGAAAAACATAGTAACCGTGAGATAATACGGATTCCAGTTCTGTACCAAATTGAAGGAACCTCACGGTTACTAAGATAAGCTTAGTAACCGTGAGCCCCTAAAATTACTGAAAAATTTTATTTTTTCTCATTCTCTCCCAACAATTAAACAAGACTTTCTTCTCCACTAAATTTCCAGGAAAAACATAAACAAATTGAATGAAACTCACAATCCTTGAACCATTACCCTTAACACAACTATTAATAAGAAACTAACACAAAACATTGTTCAAAAGTATGAGTTAAAGGTAGTTCTGCATTTATCAAGTCTACAGCTGGACTTTCAAATACCGTCAAGGGTCTTGAAGAGTGACAATCACCGAAGCACCTTCAAACATTGGTTTGAAATAGGGCTTCACACGATGTCCATTTACCTTGAATTCTTTTTCATCTCTTGGGTGTTTGAGAGTCACCACCCCAAATTTATCTGCTCTTACTAGCATATAGGGCCTTTTCCACCTTGATTTAAGTTTCCCTGGAAACAGTCTCAATCTACTATCATAAAGCAGCACTTTCATTCCTGGTATAAGTTCCTTCTTGGCTATTCTTCGATCATGCCACTTTTTTGTATTGTCTTTGTATTTCTTGGCATGTTCATAAGCCCAGAATCGGATCTCCTCCAATTCGTTCAACTACAAAGACCTGCACTTTCCTGCGTTCTCAAGGTTAAGATTTAAAAACTTAGTAGCCCAATAAGCCTTGTGCTCTAATTCCACCGGTAAGTGATAGGATTTTCCAAACACCAACCTAAAAGGTGACATTCCTATTAGTGTTTTAAAAGTTGTCCTATAAGCCCACAAGGCCTCATCTAACTTAAAGTACCAATCTTTCCTAGATGCATTGACCGTTTTCTCCAAGATTGCCTTCAACTCTCGGTTAGAAACCTCAACTTGCCCATTAGCTTGGGCATGATATGGGGTAGTTATTTTGTGCCTCACTCTGAATCTTTTCAATAAGGCTTTGAATTGGTGGTTGACAAAATGTTTTCCACCATCACTAATAATGGCTCTCGGGGTTCCATAGCGGGTGAATATATTTTTCCTTAAGAATTCTAAAACAACATTTGCATCGCAAGTCCTAGTGGCTATAGCTTCTACCCATTTACTCACATAATCGACTGCCACTAAGATATATTCAAACCCGTAAGAAATTGGAAAAGGCCCCATGAAATCTATCCCCCATAAGTCAAACAGTTCAACCTCAAGCATGTTAGTCAATGGCATCTCATCTCTCCTGGTTATATTTCCCACCCTTTGACATCGATCACAAGTTTGAATGAACATTTTAACATCATGAAATAAAGTGGGCCAATAAAATCCAGAAGAAAGAATTTTCGATACCGTTCTGTTAGGGCCATGATGTCCACCAGCTTCCCCACTGTGACAGGCTTGCATGATTTCTACTTGCTCCTCCTTGGGAATGCACCTTCTGAGAACTTGATCAGTACAAAGACAGAAGAGGTAAGGATCATCCCAGATGTAGTGCTTCGTATCAGCTTTAAGCTTCTTCCTTTGCTGCCATGTAAAGTCTCTTGGTATATAATCTCCTGCAAGAAAATTTGCAACATCAGCAAACCAAGGTAAAGAAACTTCACAAACAAATAATGCACAAATTCGTTCACCAGGGAATAAATTCGAAATATCCCATTTTTCAATATGATCATGCTCCATTCTAGACAGATGATCTGCTACATGGTTTTCTGCCCCCTTCTTGTCTTTAATCTCTAAATCGAACTCTTGCAATAGGAGTACCCATCTTATCAGTCTTGGCTTGGATTCCTTTTGGGCAAAGAGATGCCTTAGTGCTGCATGATCAGACCACACCACAATCTTCGCTCCCAGTAGATATGGTCGAAATTTCTCAAATGCAAATACAATGGCAATAAGCTCTTTTTCAGTTGTGGTATAATTAACTTGAGCTCCTGTTAGAGTGTAGCTCGCATAATAAATAGCACAAAAGACTTTCCCTTGCCTTTGACCGAGCACTGCTCCCACTACAAAATCACTCGCATCACACATTAGTTCAAAAGGCGAATTTCAATCCAGAGATATAATCACCGAAGCTGAAATAAGCTTTTCCTTCAACAATTCAAAGGCCAATAAACATTCATCATCAAAATCAAAAGGAGCATCTTTCATTAACAAATTTGACAAAGGTTTCGCAATTTTTGAAAAATCCTTTATAAACCTTCTATAGAAACCTGCATGCCCTAGAAAACTCCTTACTCCCTTAACATTGGTCAGTTGTAGGAGCTTCTCTATAACCTCTATTTTTGCCTTGTCCACCTCAATCCCCTTCTCAGAAATCTTATGCCCCAAAACTATCCCTTCCCTCACCATAAAGTGGCATTTTTCCCAATTTAGCACTAAGTTGGTCTTCTTACACCTACTTAACACTAAGTCGAGATGCTCTAAGCAGCTCTCAAAGTCAAGCCCATATATGGTGAAGTCATCCATAAATATCTCCATAAATTTCTCTATAAAGTCATGAAAAATTGCCATCATGCACTGCTGAAACGTAGCCGGCGCATTGCACAAGCCAAAAGGCATCCTCCTATAGGCGAAAGTGCCATAAGGGCAGGTAAAGGTGGTTTTCTCCTGATCTTCAGGGGCTATGGGGACTTGCAGATATCCCGAATACCCGTCTAAAAAACAATAGAACCTATTACCTGCTAACCTTTCTAACATCTGATCAATAAATGGCAATGGGAAATGATCTTTTCTGGTAGCATGATTCAATCTCCTATAGTCTATGCACACCCTCCAACCCGTGACCGTCCGAGTGGGGATTAGTTCATCTAATTCATTTTTTACTACTGTCATTCCCCCTTTCTTAGGAATGCATTGCACTGGGCTAACCCATTTACTATCAGAGATTGGATAGATTATACCTGAATCAAGCAGTTTAAGTACTTCTTTCTTCATAACCGCTTGTATAGCTGGATTGAGTCTTCTTTGGGGTTGAGCAACCAGTTTGCAATCCTCCTCCATAAGAATCCGGTGTGTGTAGTAATTCGGATTAATACCCTTCAAGTCCGCTGTCTCCCATCCTATTGCTTCTTTGTGTTTTTTCAACACCTTGAGCAGCGTCTCCTCTTCAGCACCTATTAACAAAGAAGAAATAATCACTGGCTTTTCTTCTCTTTCCAAAAATACATACTTTAAATGAGAAGGAAGAGGTTTTAGTTCAGATTTTAATTCTTCCTCTTGCAAAGTGATTTTCTCTTGCTTTGAATTTTCCTCCTCGCAGTCTTTCACCACAGCTGCTATCAGTTCTTCTTTTACTCCATCCAATTCTTCATTTTCCAAGGAATGCATCAAACTCAAATTTATTGGATCATTCAGTAGTACTTTTTCTTGCACTTCCTCCACACATTTGTTGATTTTGTCCATGAAGTAGACTGACTCTTCTAGGTCACTTGATGGATATTTCTGAGACTTGTTCATATCCACCACCAGTTCTTCGTTGTTGAATCGAAGAGTAACCTTTTGCCCATGAACATCAATCAAAGCCTTTGCAGTGTTCAAAAATGGTCTTCCCACGATAAGGGGTACTTTCATGTCTTCCTCCATTTCCATTACTACAAAATCCATGGGAAAAATGAATTTTCCTACTTTTACCAGCAAGTCCTCAATAACTCCCTTAGGCCTTCTCATCGATCTATCTGCAAGTTGAAGTCGCATTCTTGTTTCCTTGAGATTTCCTAAATTGAGTTTCCTGCACATAGAATAAGGCATTAAATTAATGCTGGCTCTTAGATCACATAAAGCGTTTCCAATAAAAGTTTCACCAATTTCGCAAGGTAGAGTAAAGCTACCTGGATCTTCCAATTTCTCCGGGATCTTGTTCATTATAATTGCACTACAGTTCTCAGTGAGTTGCACAGTTCCATACCCTTCTAATTTCTTTTTATTAGAACAAAGTTCTTTCATAAACTTAGCACAGTTGGGCATGTGTGCTAAGGCTTCAGCAAAAGGCAAGTTAATATGTAATTTCTTAAACATTTCTAGAAACCTAGCCAATTGCTCATTTTTCTTCTCCTTCCTAGCTACAGCAGGAAATGGCAACCTATTGATATCAAGATCATCTATGTTCGGATTTGCAATACTTTTTCCCTTGTCATTCCTAAGAGCATCCACATCTACCTCTACTCTAGAGTTAGAGATACTTACCTTCCGTGTTGGTTCCTCCAATTCAGTTGATGAAGTTGGTGATTTATCTCTTTCTTCCTCTCGTGTTGCTTCCTTGCCACTTCTCAAAGTGATTGCTTTGGCCTCCTCCTTGGGATTGCAATCCACATTTGAAGGAAATGTCCCTGGTTGTCTATTTGAAATTGAAGTTGCAAGTTAACCCAATTGAGTCTCCAAATTTCTCATTGAAGCATCTTGATTTCGGTTCCATTGCTCTTGAGATTTCCACCTTGAATCTTGACCCTCCATGAATTGTTGTTGGCTATTCATGAAACTAGCAAACATGTCTTCTAAATTTGGCTTTTTTTCTTGAATGGGTGGTCGTGATTGAAATCCCGGTGGATGGTATGGTTGAGGTTGATTAGAGTTTTGCCCTTGATGGTGATTTGGTGGATAAGGGACTTGGTAGTGATTGGTGGCTTATGGTTGGTGGGGCTGAGCTTGACTATGATAGGCATTTGAGTGGTAAGGTGCTCTTGGTTGTGGTTGAGAAGATGAAGCTTGTTGATTCCCATCCTTCCATGCGAAATTAGGGTGATTCCTCTATCCCGGATTATATAAATTGTTGTAAGGATCATTCCTTCTAAAATCACCTAATGCATTTACATCACCCACAACTCCTCCTTCTTAGACAACTTGCTCACTTTCACATGGTCCACTCCCTTGATTTACTGCAGCCACATTTTGAACTTTCAAACCACTCAACTCCTTTTTTACCAATTCTAGCTGTGCTTTTAACAGTGCTACTTCATCCACATTGTGTAAACCTTGTCTCCTTGGGACTGATCTAGGGACAGTCCATTGTGAGTCATTTGCCGCCATCTCATCCAACAACTGAAAAGCGTCCTCAGGCAACTTGTTCAAGAAAGATCCTGCCGATGCTGCATCCAATAATGACCTTTTTTGAGGTGTAACTCCCGCATAAAAGATGGTCATCAATTGGTAGACAGCTATTTCATGATGTGGACAGCTTCTCAATAATCTTCTAAACCTCTCCCATGCCTCGTGAAAATGCTCTTCATTCATTTGATGGAAACTCATGATGCTATTTTGGATACTTGCAGTCTTTGTTGGAGGAAAGAATCTCATTAAAAACTTTTCTTGCATTTGATCCCATATCCATATTGACTGACATGGTAACATTTGTAACCACTCTCTTGCCTTGCCAATCAATGTGAATGGAAACATCTTCAACCTCACTGCATTCGTACTAACACCCGAAATTTGAACAGTGTCACTTACTTCCAGAAATATGTCGATATGCTGAGTTGGATCCTCTACTTCTGAACCAGAGAACTGATTCCTCTGTACCATGGTAGTGGTGGCTGGCTTGAGCTCAAATTGTACTCCTCTCAGTAATACAATTGTTCGGTGATCTTCATTCCACCTTGGCACAGCGTAGTCTCTTATGGTCCTTTGCCTAGGCATTTCTTCTCTTCTTGCCCCTGGCATTTGTTCATGTGCCCTCGGCACTTGTTCATTCTCGGGAGGAAACTCATCAAGAGGAGGATCGTACTCCATCTCGTTATCTCTATTATCTCTCCTTCTTTGGTGTAGAGTCCTCTCGATTTCAGGATCAAAAGGTAGTAATTGCTCTTGTCTTGTTCTATTCATGCACCAATTTCACCTGAAAAGAATCAAGAAAAACAAAATAAGGAAAAGAAAACACATACAAACAATAATCACAGCTTACTAACAACGGCAATATCCCCAGCAACGGCGCCAAAAACTTGTTGAGACCCTAGCAAGTGCACTAGATCGACAAGTATTAAAGTGGGGTATAGTTAGGACCCTCAATATCGAACCCAAGGGAAATGTGTGTGTGAAGACTGTGAAGATTAATTGTATGCTATAGAATTCCCAATTGTTTGTGTGTATGAGTTGTTGATTTATATAATGTAACTTTAAAGCTTAAGTATGTAATGTAGAGAAATTTAAATTCAGTGTATTGAATTCTGAAAAATTAGCAAATGTAAATATCTATAGAAATAAAGCATTACTCGGGTTCACTTATCCACCCCATACCCAAATGTGAATAAATTTTTACATAAAATTATACGTGAATGAATTCGGGATAACCCATCTTAACCCAAGCGTCCCATTTCGGAGCCACCTATTCTAGTTGCTAAACGTTCCATTCCGGAGCTAGCCCAACAACTAGCCTAAACCCGGGTCTAAAATCCTAAGTTCGGTCTACCGTCCCATTCCGGAGCCAGGCAACCCAAAACCCATCTATTTCACTCCCTACTCTAGTTTTAAAATCACAAATACCACACATCTAGAGTCCCATTCCGAAGCCATCCAAAATAGACAATATTCATGATAGAAAAACTGAGCTAAATCATTCATAAACTCCAATCTATTAGGCTCAATACCCATCAAGACATATGATAAACACCATTCATCCATGGATACAAAATAACTCAATAGATCGAAAAATCAATGATAACAAATAAGTACTTGTGAAATAGACCATCCATTCATGTAATAATCAATTTGAGTTCAATATTCACATTATGAGTAGGGGATTCAAATATCCCCAAGCAACAAAAAGACTACTCACAATCCATAATAAAATGAAAAGAGAAAAAGATAGAATAACCCCTGAAGTTCATGGTGAAGAAAACCCAGCTGAATCCAAGCTCTTCAATCTCTTTCTCCAAAGCTTATAGGAAAAATGAGCTTCAAAATATGTAGATCTATACTTGTAAACTATATATCTATGTTTAATCTAAGTGTTTTTGTGTAAATCCCACTATTTTCAAGTATTTCTATGTATTTTTGTGTGTAAAATAAAATAAGAGCTTAAAGAGAGAAGAAAGAAAGAAACCCTAAAAACTAAAATTTACCCAAAAACTACTCTCCTTTCGATTTTAGAAAACTCTGCTTTATAAAGGTCAGCATGGGTCACGGTTACTACCAAATTCGTGGTAACCGTGACCTCTAATGAAAAACCCTCTTTTGATTAAAATGGGTCACGATTACTACTAAATCCTTAGTAACTGTGAGACTACTTGGAGTTGAAATTCAAGATTTGGTCACGGTTACCATGAAATTCCTGGTAACCGTGAGATAGTTCTCATCTTCATTCTAGACTGAAAAATTGCCTGCCTCACGGTTACTAGGAAATCCTTAGTAACCGTGAGATGCTTCTCTTCTTGCTTCTGTATTAAAAACTCCATAGGTCACGGTTACCAGCCTATCAAATACAATTGCCATGCTGACCATGACAAGCTTCAAAATGGTGCATTTTGACAGAATGCATGGGTCATGGTTACTAGGAAATTCCTGGTAACCATGAGGTACCTGAAAATCACAAAAATCTATCAAAAACTCTCAAAAATCACACAAAAACTAGAATTAACTGAGACTCGGATAAATTATTAAATTCTAGTAAAAACAAAGCAAAAGATGCTAAAAGATCAATGAAAATTAGACTCAAATTAAACTAAAACTAAATACTGAAATTGAGTTATCACTATATGTCCAAATGAATTAGCATACTAAGCATATTCAATCAAAGTAATAGAAATAATATAGTTAGTCAAATATACATGTCACTCTCATTCTTGCTTCAAACACATATTCATACATTTTCCTACATAACACTCATGTCTATGCACATCTATATTCCATATGTAATCTAGTTATATATATATATATATACACACACACACACACACACAAAATTGATATGTAGGCATACAATCCTATAAATTAAACCATGTGCATATAAACATCTCATGTAATCATATTAATGTGGCATTAATCATGAGTTCATATTCTTATACTCTATATACATTTTATGCCATCTCTTTCTATTAATTTCATATTTAAGGTGTTCAAACTAGGTTTAAGAATATAAAGGTGAGTTTTAATGGTGTTCTATGACCTAAATCTCAAGTTAACATTAAATAAGAGGTGTCTCTGTAGGGGAAAGGTTTGTCCCTACCAAGTTATTCAATTCTATTCCATTAGAAGCACATGTCTCAATTAGGTTGAAAGGGATCTTGGTTAGGTTGGATGGGAACATGATTGGGTTGGTTGGGTAACCCTACCAAGTTGTTTAATTCTGTTAGTCTATGAACTTTTATCTCGGTTTGGTTGGTCATGACCTAACAGAGCTAATCTTTGGCAGCTATTCTACCTTACTTTATTCTAAATTTTAGACATGGTAGATGAAATTTCTAGACAAAGTGGTCTTCTACAAAATTATTCCTCTCTATTTTTAGTTTCTGTATCATTAAAAATCATCTCATTTTCACTTTTAGATCTCAATATATTCACAAAAAACTACAAATTTCTCCTAATGATAGGGTAGCAAAAATTTGTGATTTTCAAGCTAAATTTTGACAAGCTTAAGGATAGAATTAAACTTTGACTTATTCAGAAGAATTCTAGGTATGTGAGTCTAGTTTCTAACCAAATTTGAATCATTTAATTTTTAGCCCTAAAACTATAGTTATAGATGAAAGGTCCTGTTGGGTCTAGTGAACCCAAGGATAGATTGCTACTATCTTAAAGATGACCTTCCTATTTCCATTCCTATGAATGAATGAATAACCTATTACCTTAGAAATATTCAACCATCAAAGCCTCTCTTCCTTCTCAAGAGCTTTAGTAGAATTTAGATGTAAGAAAGAGAGAAAATATTTGGGTTTTGATAGAAAAGGAAATATATGCACCATAAATACCCTATTTTATTCTCCCTTTTATGTGAGAGTTCTAAAACAGATGAGTGAAATGTAGACCCTAGGCAATTCTCTTTCAACTCCCTCATTTTCCTTTAATTTTTATTTCTACCCTAACTTCCTTTGCTCTAATAATAATTATGCCCCTAACTTATATTATGTTTTAAATTATACATATGTATATCATAATATAAATGACCAATTTGCCCCTTTTAGGCCTTAACTTGTAGTTCATCAATTAGTCTAACATTATCAACTATAATTACCATTCTAATCATGCATATAATCTCCTCGGGTTTATATTGAGGCCTCACAAATATGTGTGTGTGTGTGTGTGCTGAAAAAAGGCATAATCTAAAGGAAAGAAATATATGATAATTATAAAAAAAAAAAGAGAACTAAAGAAACGATTTCCCAGTCTATTCCTCAAAGATAAAGACTACTTAAAATGCTAAGAAAAAAGCACAAAAGAAGAAGGTGTCTTAGTTCTCTTTTTTATACACACACACACATGTACACACACATATGTGCATGTATTTATGTATGAGATTTGAATGAATTTGACTTAATACATATCAGAACATCTAAACTTGGTTTAATAATTGATTTAAACACATAAACTTAACAGTGACCCATTAAGCACGTGTATTTATCAATTTTAAAAATAACAAATGTAAATTTATGCTAAATTTGAAAATTTAAAGTTCGTGACACTCAACAGTGCTATATGTTATTATAGAACATAAAAATCAATAAGAAATCCATCAAATCAGAAAGAAAGCCAATTCATTTCATTTAAAAATTTATGCTAGTTTTATTGTGTGTGTAAAACATATGCTTTCATTATAATGATTCAAATTCAACATTAGTACAATTGAGTATTACATGCTTTGATTTTTTAAAAATAGTGTTTATTATTTACAAAATTGACATATGTGCTCAACAAGTCATATTTACATGTTCAAATAGATTATAGAGTCAAGAAAGCATGATGCAATATAGGTAATTATCGATAGGTTAACAAAAAATGAATCATTTTATAGCCATTTGAATGGATTATTCAATGGATCAATTAGTTGATTTGTATGTCAATGAGATTTTTGATTCCATGAAGTGCTGATGTCTATAATTTTTGATCAAGACTTGAGATTTACATCTAGATTTGGAAGAGATTGCAAGCATCTTTGGGTACCCGGCTTCATTTTAGCATAACTTTTCATCCATAGATAGAGGGGTAATTTGAGAGGGTGATACAAGTACTAAAATAAAAGCTTTGAGGTTATGTTTTAGATTTTTCAAAAATTTGGGATAAATATTTAGCTTTGATAGAGTTTTCTTATAATAAAAGTCACCAAGCCAACATAGTTATGGCACCATATGAAGCACTAAATAGCCGAAAATGTTGAACTCCCCTTTGTTAGATAGAGTTATCAGAAAATAAAATGATTGGACCAAAACTCGTCAAGGATATAAAAGAGAAAGTAAAAGTTATAAAGCAAAGATTGAAAGCAACTAGTGAGAAACAAAATCCGTATACTAATTTAAAAAGAAAGGATATCGAATATCAAGTGGGTGATATAGTATTTTTGAAAGTGTCCCCATGGAGAAAAGATGTTGTGATTTGGGAAGAAGGGAAAACTTAACCCTAGACGTATTGGCCCATATGAAGTTATTAAAAATATTAGACCTATAGCATAGTGCTTAGCACTTTCAAGTGAGTTATCCAAGTTACATGATGTCTTCCATATCTTAATGTTAAGACATTACCAGTTGGATGAATCTCATGTGTTATTGGTTCAAGAAATTCAAGTTCAATCTAATTTCTCCTATGATGAAGTGCCTAAAGAAATCTTAACCAGAGAAGTTTGCTAATTAAGAAACAAGTGAATTTTCCTTGTGAAAGTGTTATGGCAGCATCATGGCATTGAAGAAACAACTTGGGAACCTGAAGCAACTATGAGGGGTCAATATCCGTAACTATTTAACTTAGGTATGAATTTTGAGGATGAAATTAATTTAAAACGGATAAAAACATAAAGTCCATCATATACCCTAGCATGTTGGGACATAGAGGGTATTATATGGAATAGTAGGGGTAATTTAGTAATTTGGCATATGCATTTAAGGGTTTAAAATGAGAACTTAATTGAAATAATTATTAATTCTGGGAAAGATTTAAGAAATGAAGTAAATTAAAAGACTATAGTGGAACATCTTCTTATATTCATAAGTAGGCCAATAGAAGTGTGCCACCTATGTGGTTCTAGAAGGTGTAAAAGAGATAAGATAGTCGGCCCCTCTTCTTGTTTTAATTTCTATTACTTGAATTGAGCTAGGGGAAAGAAGTTTTACAAGTGTGTATGGTATATTGTAGAGGGAGAATCAAGTAAGAAGAAAGACAAGGAGGCTATTAAGGAGTGAGAGATTTTGTTGGAGCGTTAAAAAGGTATGGAAGTATTCTAATCATTTATGAAATTTTATGTTAGGTTAGAATTATAGTAAGGTTACATAGGTTATAAGAGACTTTGTGAAAGTCTGTGGTGGCTTGGACAACTAAGTTGGACACCATGAAATTCATGTATGGTTGAATCAGTAGAGACTCCTCTAATCTAGCCTTGATTAATTTAGAGTATAATGAGGTTTAAGAGTTTTATGTAAGATAACAGCAAATGGAATAGATTATCAGCTAGTAAATTCAAGTGTAATTTGATTGAGCAGGAGATTAAAGAACCCTTTAGAGATCATAAAATTTAAAGTAATAAATTTAAATGGTGGTGAGTGTATTTTAACAGCAAGTTGAGTGAATTAAAGAATGAGGTTATGTTAATGCCTAAGATGAACTTTATGCATGTAATTACTTGATTTTAAGATGAAATATAATATTGGAATAGGGGCTTGAAGTGATGGGTATAATAGGACAAAGAATGGCTAAAATATGGCATAAATTAGCACCTACAAAATTCCAGAATCTAGAAATTTTGAAATCAACCTAGCTGAAATGGCTCATATCTCAGCCAAGGTCAGGCATTCTGGACTTATATGAGATAACCAACCCGGTTAAGATAGTTTTTGTCTCAGTTAGGTCTAAGCATTTTAGACTGAGTAAGGGACTGACTCGACAAGGCTGAGAAGTGTCCCAGCTGGGTCCCCTTCCCTATTGCACTTTATGTATATGTGTCTAAATAAATAATTAATCGCACCTAAGTTTTCATTAATTATCTATAACACTTCTATTGTTTATAAATGAATTAACAAAGAACATTATATGATAACCTATCCGTAAATCCATGTATAAGTTTGTGAATAATTTAATTATAGTTCATATTAGAAACCACACTTAATCATAAGCAAGTAGTAGTTATATGAATATTTCAATGCTTTTACCTTGTGAATATATCCTACTACCATTTTATCATGATCATGAGAATGCATTTCACCATAAGTATGAGATCATAATGCGTATACACATCCATATGCATATCCACCTCATGAGCATAATGACTAAAATGTATGAAAAAGTAACATAATACCTGTATATAATACTTAGTAGTGGATAGATAGACATGCCTATGAGGGTAATTGCAACTACTAGTGTTCTGACCTCGTTTGGGTCTGAAGTTTGCCCCCATTTAGGACTATGGTTTTGATTCCATTTGGATCTATAGATTTGATACCTCTGGGTATCCATATGATTGACACCTTCGGGTATCCATTTTATCTATAATCCATGCCTATAGAATGTAAGCTGGCATTTACAGTATTAATGATGGATAAGTAAGTAACAAATAAAATATCCAAATGCTTGATCCTAGTAAGAAGACTTAATTATGATTTGTTATAAGTAAGCACTTTTGCATATAATTTTTCCATCTGCATAACTGTGAGGTCCCTAACATGACCCTAGTTAGAAATGCACGTTTTTAATGAGGTTATAATTAATTGAGATTAAATTAAAAATATAAATTACACTGAAGGTATGGGACAAGTGATAAATTATTTATATTATAATAATTGCATGAAAATAAAATTTAATATTTTAGTTTAATAATATTTAAGGGTGTAATAAAAGTATGAAGTAATAATTTAGGGGAAAATTTGTAAATACAGCATCTTAAGGGTTAAATGTGAATAAAAGAATGATTTAAGAGGTTGATTTAAGAGAAAGAATATATGGAAAGGTCAATTTACAACATGCAAGAAATTAAGAGGTTTTAATGGGACATGTAAAAAGTTGAAGGGTTTAAAAGAGAATTTTCCATTGCCATTATAAATAGTCATTTTCATGTTATGAGAGAGAATGTATGGAGAGGGAAGGCTTTCACTTGAGAGAGTTACAAAAAAATTCTCTCTTTGTATCTCTTATATCCATTGTTAATTCCTCTAAGCGATCCTTGAAGCAATTCTTGCATGTGGAATTAATCAAGGATAACTAATGTTAAACATTAAGGTAAGAAAATTAATTTGATAATTCATCTCTTCTTCTTCATCTTATGCTTATTTAGTTGATGGTGGGTTGAGTTAAATGCTGGAAGTTTATGTTGAATGGATGAATTATTGTAAAGGAGAAGAAGAAGGAGGAAAGAGCAAAGGAAAAGCGAAGGTACAAGATTGAAGTTAAAGGGGAATTTTTGTCCAAGTTATGGGAGTAGGAACTCACATCCTTTCATATGTATAAGATTAGTAAAACATGATTTTAATGGCTTGTGTTATGAACAATTGAAAAGAGAAGTAAATTTTTAAAAAGTGTTACTTAAGAGAAAATATAAAGCCTTGAGAACTAATGACTGTATTTTAAGTATAATTTGAGCTAGAAAACCTAAATTAAGACCATTCCAATTTCTAAAAGTTTCATAAGACATATTTCTACAAAATTGTAGAAGGAACCTAGCACTAAATCTATCTTTAAGTCATCCATATGATTTATTGAATTTTAGATGAGCTATTAATTCTGGTTCTGGAATAGGTTGTGGGAAAAATGATATATCTTTGTGTACATTGGTTATAATGTTATGAAGTTAATTTCTATAAAAAATAGACTTATAAATGAATATTTTATATGAAGGAAGCATTGCCTAATTCTGTTTGTATGAATGTCTAATGTTAGCTTGAAATTCATAAGAACTGGTTGCACTGTTAAGGTACAGATTATGGTACTTTGGGCATAAATCTTGGTAGAGGAGTCAAAATGCTATGCTATAAAATTCTGGGTAAAGTAGATACCTAGTAGCAGAACTTTGTTGAAGGAAAGTTATTCTGATTCCTTCTCCATTTTATACTATGAATTTTATAAGTGGTAATAAAAATTATTTTTTATTTTATAAATAGCCTATGGTTTTTCTTGAATATCTCGAATTATAGAGGTGATATTGAGGTGAATTTTGATGTTTTAGAAACATATAGGGGAATAAACTTGTAGAAGGCCACCTAGCCTAAAAATAATATTTTCCAAATTGAAAATAACATACAAATTGGACCCAGAATGCTGCCTATGTGCAAAGTTTGTATGCAAAATTTTAATGTATCTTCTATTATGGTTTAAATATAGTTAAGTTAAATAGGTGTCTATATGAAAACACAATGAATTGGATATGGCATGTGATATGATTATTGATAAAGGTATATATATATATATATATTCATATATGTACATAAGTAAAAATTATTGATAATGATATCAAATATTCATATGTGATTAAACTTATATACATGCTTGTTATATGCAAATTTATTTACATATATATACTCCCATGAGGAGTAAATATGTATTTCAACATGCACTTATACTATGAAATTAGAAATACAATAGTATGCCCATGTTCACATGTAGTGCCTTAAGGATAACATGTTAAATTACATATTACGATGATATATACTCAATTGTCAATACTTGAATTGTTATATGCCTATATGAATACATGTGTTTATATATACTAAGGATTATGAATCTTTTTACATGATCACATACATATGATGTGTAACACCCTCTATAACTTTCCTAAGATCATATCACTTATTTCTGTTTTTCAGTACAATTAATTGTCCTTTTATTAATTAAAAATTCGACAGTATAACGGCTTATTTTTTATGCTATCCAACCTGTAAAATTTCAAATTTACACTCCCAAATATTATTCCTTCAACTCCCAAAACTACAATCAACAACACAGTACTTCTATAAGTTCATCTTATCATGTAATCAATCCATACATAATTCATCCACATCATCCACTAACTTCATATAAACTTTAATATTACATATCATTACAATTAAATCCTCACAATTAATATCATAATTACACTCATTTATACAACCCAAAAACAAAAGTTTCCTTCTATGTACAGGCCACAATTAGCCTTCTTGTCGGGCCTACTGTCCTTGTCCCTGCGCGCAGTCACAATAAACTACACGCTAAGCAACATAGTCGCTTAGTGGAGGATGCAATTACATAAAACTTCACTCAAGTAAAATTTCTTGTTAAATTAACTAATATTTATTAATAAATCGATTAGTTTTCCGCAACTTCACCAATTTCAAACTTATTCTCCTTTCATTAATAAATTTTCCTTTTTATTTTAAAAATTAGTTTTGTTGCTAAATTTCAGAAATTCCTTAGTTTAAATGAAAAAATAACTATTATACCCCTAAAGTTGACTTTTTCCAATTTTAGCTAATTTAACCCTTATTCTTACTCAGTTGACTTTTATTTCAATTAAATCATGTAAATTTCATTCTAGTCCAAAAAAAATTTTCTTTTTAGGTGAAAATTTAAAGTTTAGTCCCTATAACTTTTTCTATTTACAGTTTTTCCTTTTTAATCAAATTGACCATTTTAACTGTATTTTTATCATTTATTAATTATTTCCCTTCAGTATATCACATAATTACGTTTTTGCCCTGATGGACATATATGTGACATTTTTCATCTTAATTCATTTTTATTCATATTTTTAACATCATTAAAACCGTAATTACTCTTTTTACACAGTTTTTATGCAAATTTTCCATTTTGCCCTTAGCCATCAACAGTGGAACACCATGGACCGAATAAACTGGATAGTAAATCCAGTATGCTTGAAGGACTGTACAGCTAGGGTATGATACCTGGCTCTAGTATAGTACAGTATTTCAAAAGCTGGCTAAACAGTAAACTCAATATAGTAACAGATTGATAGTAGCAATGACAATAATAGTAATATTATTGGGTAAATACACCTATGGCTAGCCACACTATCCTAATGCCCTGGTTAACTCACTGAATACTAAGGGCAATCTTAGATTTTCTTTATTCATTTATTTATTATTATTATTATTATTCTTGATTTCATTACTTATTTTTGTCGTTATTATACATATTAATAACTTAGTATTTCCACATTATGCTTTCGTATACCATCACACAAGTTTGATAGGCATCCCATAATCACATATATAATTAATATTACAAAATTATAAAGATCTTACCTTATTTGCCATCCATTACCATTCGGCCGACAAATAAATTTTCACTTCCACTTTGTTTTATTTCCTAATTCATGCCATAATTATTTTTATACTCATTTTAAATCATAATACAACAATATATGCTAATATTACCTAGTAAATCCCAAGTTTCATTAACTTTACCCATTATGTAACTATTACATAATAGGTGTACATACTCATTTTTTTATTTTAATTAATGCCATCATCTTCCTTATGCTTTATTTCACTTAAATGTCACTAATTATTCAATTAAACATCAAACATCATAACATTTCCTTAAGGTATTCCATTCGGCCATCATAGTTCCATTCTCTTCCACTTTAATTCTACCTCTAATTCTTATTTCAAATGACTTAATTCACTATTATATCAAGTCATATTAAATTATTTTATCATTTCATGGAATTTTTCCATAGTTACACAATAGGAAAATTAAGGAATTTCAACTAAAGATGGTGAAACTAAATGTAATACACATCCACTAACCTCTATTGAGCTTGAAAGGCACCTACTCGACTTTATATTTTCCCTTTCCTTCCTTCCTCTTCTCTTCCTCTTGCTTTTCTCCTTGTGGCTGAATTGAAGAGAGAGAGCATCATAAAGTTAAGTTATGATTTTGAAAAAATTAAGATCATTACGATGATTTCCTAACCCATTCCTATATGCTCATGCAATTTCTCCTTCAAATTCTACCTAAACTCATAAAACTACAAAATCACACTTTAGGGTTCTTACCTCAAATCAAAATTTTCTTGGCCTCATATTGATGGAAATCCTTCTCTAAGTTAAAGAGGATAAATTTTTAAGCATATGGTTGGAATTAGGGTGTGAAAGTAGGAGAGAGAAAGCTTTGGAGAGAGAAAAATGGTGGAGAGGCCATGAAAGGGAGGGTTCAGATTTTGGCCAAAAAAAAGGTGAAGATACCGATATTTTTAAGAGACTTCTAGATGTCTCTAATCTCTATTTGATGGCCTATTTATGTGCAAAAGGAATGGCCAAAATTCATTTGTTTACTATTAAATCTAAAAGCTTCAATTTTAGCCAAATGTCATCCGGACAAAAACTTAAGCTTATCCTACAGATATGAGCTTACTCACACAAGATCATGGTCCCAAATTAATGACTCACATGCAATCTTATGGTCAAATTCCTGGATTTGACCCTCCGAATGACCTGGTCTCAAGTTTGCACCCCGAAATATAAATTTTTGTTCCCAATGTCAGAATGCCCTAAAATTTTTCCTTGAATGTCCCTACATTTTCAAGAATATATGGTTAAAATTTCAACCCATTTCAACACTATTTCAATATACTTCTAGCTTCAGTAGTCTATGTAATAGGTCCAAAATTTAAAATTTCAAAACTGTCGAAATTGCTAGTTTTGCAATTCCTAGCACTACAAAAAAAACTGTCAATTAGCGACTAAAATTAGCGACGGCCATATTTTCGTAGCAAATTTAGCGACGGATTCCCGACTGTTTTACAATTCCGTCGTAGGAAGGTTATTTTTCATTTTTTTGCGACGAAATAGCAACAAAATTAATAAACAGTCGCTAATTATTGGTGGGAAAATTATGCGCCGTGTTTTGCAATGGAATTAGCGACGAAATTACCATCGCTAATTTTTTTAATTTTTTATTTTGAAAATTAGTACTATAAAATTTAGCGACGAATATTTTAGTCACTAATTTTGGAGGAAAAAAACCGCATCACTTTTTGCGACTATTTAGCGACTAAAATATTTGTCACTAATTGTATTAGAGCTCAGTTAAAAATATTAGCGACGAAACTATGTGGTCGCTAATCCATCGCAAATAAAATAAAAAATAGTTTTTACTATTTCATGTATTTTTGATATAGATCATATGAAATTTATATTTTATTTTGAAACAAAAATTTGTAAATTATATTATAATTTGGTAATAATTTTTTATCAGTTATTTCAAAATTTAAATTATTTATTTAGTAAATTTATATTTTTGATAATAATAAACTACTTGTTATAATTATTATATTATCACGTTATGAAAATTAATAAAAGTCAATATTTATAAAATAGTAATATAAAATTTATTATCTCATTTAAAATAATAATAAAAAAAAATTGTAATTAATTTTTATTTTAATAAATTTAAATCAAATATTAAATTATTAGAAATTCTATTATTTTTTTTATCAATTATCCCCAAATATAAACTTATTTATTTAAAAAATTACATTTTAATAATAATAATAATAAAGTAATTGTTATAAGTATTATATAGTCATATTATGAAAAATAATAAATATAAATATTTATATAATAATAATATAAAGTTTATTATTTCATTTAAAATGATTATGAAAAATTTATAATTTATTTTTATTTTGTTAAAATTTTGAGCAAATTTTAAAATATATATTTATAAAAATATCCTTAAATACAAGGATAAAATGATGAAATTTGGTTGGGGCATTTTAGTAATTTCAAAAATTTACCCTACATATAAAAAAAAATATTTTATATTTCCTCACATCTCTCTACCATTTCAATTTAATACATATATGATTTTAAGCTTAATTTATTATTTAGCTGAATAAGACAATAGAGTTCAATCCAAAACTTAAACTCATATAAGTCAAAATGAATAAATTTTCTAATTTAATTTCTTCAATTTAATTTTTATTATTTTTCTAAATGAATAAATTTTCTAATACACACACACACATTGAACAACTTTTATACAGAATAGTGTAAGTAAAGATTCAACGGTTAAGTATTTGCCGTTAGATTGGCCTGATTTTTGGTGAGTACGTTCGAAACTCCTTGTTGTTAATTTTGAACGGTAAAGATTAGTTTTTAAGGTCTGTAAGTTTAATTTTTGTAGCAAAAAAGAGGCTATTTTTTGAATTTTTTACTTAATGACCAGTTTTGTATACGAAAATGATCGAAAAATCATTTACCGTTAGATTGGCATGATTTTTTGTGAGTACGTTTGAAAATCCTTGTTGTTAATTTTGGACGGTGAAGATTAGTTTTTAAGATCTGTAAGTTCAGTTTTTATTGTAAAAGAGAGGCTATTTTCTGGATTTTTTACATAATGACCAATTTTGTATGTGAAGACGATCGAAAAATTATTTGCCTTTAGATCGGCCTAATTTTTGTTGAGTACATTTGAAATTATTTGTTGTTAAATTTTAATGGTGAATATTAGTTTTTAAGGTCTGTGAGTTCGGTTTTTGTTGCATAAAAGAGGTTATTTCTGGATTTTTTACTTAATGATCAATTTTATATACGAAAACGATCAGAAAATTATTTACGGTTAGATTGGCCTGATTTTTGGTGAGTACGTTCAAAACTCCTTATTGTTAAATTTGAACGGTGAAGATTAGTTTTTAAGGTCTGTAAGTTTAGTATTTGTTACAAAAAAGAGGCTATTTTCTGAATTTTTTACGTAATGACCAGTTTTGTATACGAGAGATCGGAAAATAATTTGCCGTTAGATTGGCTTGATTTTTTGTGAGTACATTCAAAACTCCTTGTTGTTAATTTTGAACGGTGAAGATTAGTTTTTAAGGTCTGTAAGTTCAGTGTTTGTTGCAAAAAAGAGGCTATTTTCTGGATTTTTTACGTAATGACCAGTTTTGTATACGAATACAATCGGAAATTATTTGCCGTTAGATTGGCCTGATTTTTAGTGAGTACGTTCAAAACTCCTTTTTATTAATTTTGAACGGTCAAGATTAGTTTTTAAGGTCTGTAAGTTCAGTGTTTGTTGCAAAAAAGAGGCTATTTTCTGGATTTTTTACGTAATGACCAGTTTTGTATATGAAGACGATCGAAAAATTATTTGCCGTTAGATTGGCCTGGTTTTTGGTGAGTACGTTCAAAACTCTTTGTTGTTAATTTTGATCAGTGAATATTAGTTTTTAAGGTCTGTAAGTTCAGTGTTTGTTGCAAAAAAAAAAGGCTGTTTTCTGGATTTTTTTATGTAATGACCAGTTTTATATACGAAGACGATCGAAAAATCATTTACCGTTAGATTGGCCTAATTTTTGGTGAATACATTCAAAACTCCTTGTTGTTAATTTTTGACGGTGAAGATTAGTTTTTAAGATCTGTAAGTTCAGTTTTTGTTGCAAAAAAAAGGCTATTTTTTGAATTTTTTACATAATGACCAATTTTGTATGTGAAGACGATCGAAAAATCATTTGCCGTTAAATCGGCCTAATTTTTTGTGAGTACGTTTGAAACTCCTTGTTGTTAAAAATTTCTCAATTTATTATTATTATTATGCTAAAAATTTTCTCCATATATACTTCAGCTATAATTGTGATATATTGTTATATGGTTTATCAAGAAGTTAAAACCGTGTTTAGACCTATAATTGTGGTATATACTTCAGCTATATATACTTCAACTATAATTTAGCATTCATGATTCATTTCTTGTTATTAGTTGCTAATTAATTGTATGTTTTCACGATGCCTTTTTCAAAATTTTCTAATTTTGATGATTGCTAATAAAAAAATATACATACATATTTATGCTTAGTAATTATTTTTAATTTTTTTGAAAAATATTTTATATAATATTATTTGCTTATTTTCAATTAAATTTTTTAAAAATTTATAATTTTATTCCAAGTATTATAATATAAATGAAAAATACAAATACATATTTATTGTTACTAATTAAAATTAAAAATTATTTTAAAAAAATTGAGAATTAAAATTACAAAAAAGTAATTAAATAAGATAAAAAAAATCATATGGACTTAGAGTATGTGATCACTTTTAAAATATTTAATAATATTAACTAGATATTAACTATAATATTGACTAAATATTAAATATTTTTAAAATATTTTAATTCATAAATAATGTTTTTAGTTAGGTAGACATTGGTATAAAATTAATTTAATTTGGTTTTTGAATTATTCATAAAAATAATAATAAAGGAGATAATTATTTAGGAAAAAAAAGGTAGGTCCTAGATATTTTGGGTATCAATATGTGTGGCCACAAATTGATATAAGAGAATGAAGAAAAGGAGGAACAGGAAAGAGAGAAGGGGGCGCTGGCACCATCGTTCTGCCACCGCTGCTCACGACGCCGGTGAGGAGATTTAGACCGCCACTGCCACCCTTCTCCTCCGGTCTTTCTTAAGTTAGCATCATCTCCTGTGGTGGTTCCGTTCTTCTCATTTCTTCCCACAACCACCGTAGCTCTCTCTCTCTCTTTTTCCCAGCGATTTCGACAGCGATCGAGGAAGTTGACAGCACCGGCATGTCACCAGAGAAGATGTGAACGTTTCGACACCATCCTCCGCCCCTAATCGCCTTCAACAGGGAGATCGATATAAGGTTGCAATTTGCGGTTTGAGTGAGATTTCGACTGACTCAGGCTGCCGCTGAGCGCGTGACCACCATTGTGGGATCCTAGGGCCTGGATCTTCGAGCAGACACCATCGGTGACACTCTGGCGAGCCTCCGGTGATCGGTCCAGTGAACTACATACTTCTTGCAGTTTGGAGGAGTTTATTAGCACTTCCAGCATTAGTGAATTTAGAAGACACCTTCAACTTCTGTTTGCATTTCTTGGTCAAATCACTATTGCTAGATGTCTAAAAGTGGAAACTTATTCAAGGTATTCATATTTTGACCTTTGGATGTTAACACCTTCACTTTTCTATAAGCAATATTCCCTTTGAGTTATGGGTTTATAATATATTATCTACATTTGAGATTCTTGTGTCATTATTTTCCATCTGAAGCATTCTAATTGCAAATAGATCATATAGTCCTTGGCAGGAGAGGTCATGTTTATTTTCTTTCTATGTTAACCCTTTATTCCTTGCTTAGAACCTTTTTTTTTCTACGGAGATTGATGCGGCAGTAATTTTTTTCCCAGAAATAAGGGATGATTACGATTCTTTGTTGAAGGTACTTTGCTCATGTGTTCCACAATTGACACTCATAATATGCAAGGGGAGGTAGATATGTCTTTTCCCGTAGAGTAAACTTTTGATTTTTGCTGAATGTAGTGCAAATTTGTGCAATTGTTTTTTGACAATAAGACAGACAGTATATTATGTAGGGTGTGCATTTGTGACCTGAATGTGTATTTGTGAAAAATTATGAGAAAGTAATGTAGGGTTTCTGCTACATGATTGTCAATGTTTACAATATTGTAATCTTTATCCGTGTGTCAATGTAACTTATTTTGCGAATTAGCTACTTAGTTTGCAGGAATGTTTGCAGTTTGCTGTTCCAGTTGAGAGTAAACATCATGATAACAGTAATATTTTTTTCCTTTTCTTCTTTCACTTTTGACTGCTTGAATTTGTAGCACACTGCAATAAGGATTTGAGTTGCCCTCTCGCCTGTCAGTGTCTGGTGCTGATTGTGTTATATCCATCAATGTCTTTAAGAAATTGATGGAAGAACATGTGCTTATTTTTTAATCAACGTGGCTCTATTGTGTCACTAAAACAAAATGTTAAAGAAAATGATAACATATACATACTTGCCCCATATAATGTTTTTTAGAAATTAAATGGTTGTCTTAAGAAATACAGTGCACAAGTAATGCAATAAAAAGTTTATGACCATTATATATTAATATATTTCCCTTTATCAAACTTTTTAAAGAAATAGTGGTAATAAAAATAAAAAATAAATAAAATAAAAGGATGAAGATGTGATTCTTAGGTTTTGACATTTGTTTTGTATATTAATATTCAAACCGAATTAATTCTTATAATGAAAACCTGTGGCAAATTTAAAAACTTTTCTCAAACATTAATTAAATCAATTATTAGATATCATTATTGTAATACCTTAATATAGCATGATTCCTTTAGTTTTATTTTATTATTATTATTTGTTGCTCTTATTTGCATTGTTTACTATTGATTTTTATAAATAAAGTTAATCCGATTAAAATATAACAGATTGGAAAAGGAATTCCATTAAAAGGATTTGTCACCATAAATCAAGATCTGACTTCTAGGAGGCAAAGATACTTGCAGTCTCTTTGAGTAGGTTGTGCATTTTTTTCTTCAGTAGGTATTATATTGCTGAGGTATTGGTTTTCTGGAAACCCAATTTGAGAGGGACTTTTTTTTTAAATACATTCTTTGGTTATTAACCCAAAAAAGAAATTTGTTTGTTGTGGGATTCTGAAAGTACCATAGAGGATCCAGATAGATCAATTTTGGAGGTCAGTGCTCAGCTACACATGGTTACATACAGGACACCTCAAGTTCTTTGGAAAATTATTATTAGTGGAAAATTGATGATAGAGTTCTTCAAATCCTTGTTATTGTCCGAAGCATTTCTAAATGCTGCTACCTGCTTTCAAGTAATCATGTTTCTCAGTTACGTCTTACCTTATCTGATGTATTAATGCTCATTATCTGCTTCTATTTCTATTTATGTTCCTCAATGGT
>CM075809.1:10663070-10769572 GCA_037975025.1 Excoecaria agallocha
TGAATTTGATGGAATATGACATGGTATGATAATCATGATAGCACAGCGAAAAAACAAAAATTTTATCATACATACCATACATATCCAAAGATAGAATCGAAACATGCAATTTTAGGGTTATCGAACTTACAACTTTTGATGCCTTTTAGATTTTTATTCCGATGATGACCAACAACTAAGATGGCTTTGTCCGCCTTAGATCTCGATCACCAATGCCAAGGAATAGCCTTTTGCGCCACTCCCTCTATTCTCACACACACAATTACACCGTCGGCTTAAAAACGAGATTGCTAGATCTCTTTTTCGGTATTGTGTAAGGGTTATAGTTTGAAGCTACAAAACTTGATTTTGTACTTCTTTAGAATGCTATTACTGCTCAATAACACAAGAGAATGAGGAACAATCCTTTCTCCTTGTGAAAAATTGAACAAAAAATTAAGAGAGAGAGATGAAGTTCACGCAAAAAACCAAGTGGTGGCTAGGTTTTCTTTTCATGCCAAAAGCAAATTGTCTTTCTTTTGTTTTCCCCCCCCCCCCCGCCAAAAACAAATAATCTTGCTTTCTTTTGTTTTCACGCAAAACCTAAAAACAAATATTGCTTTCTTTTGTTTTCACGCAAAACCTAAAAACAAATATATTGCTTTCTTTTGTTTTCACGCAAAACCTAAAAACAAATATTGCTTTCTTTTGTTTTCACGCAAAACCTAAAAACAAATATATTGCTTTCTTTTTGTTTTCACGCAAAACCTAAAAACAAAATATATTGCTTTCTTTTTTTTCACGCAAATCTTTCTTTTTAATATATATTATCTTCATTTCTTTTTAAGTGATCAATCTAAAATCTACTACCTTAAGATAATTAATATTATCTAGAGATAATTAATTTTAGCCTTTATCACTTAATTAAAATAAGTAATATTTATTGATAAAAACTCTTTTAATTTATCCAAGATAAAAACAAAAGACATATTAATCAAATTAACCACTTAATAAAAGAATTAATCATGTGCCAAAATTCCATTGATATTATCTTGGAATTTCGGCCACACCATCCAATTATCAAGTGAATTAATTTAATTAAAATCCTTTAGGCTTTAATACTCAATTAATTAAATTAACACTAGATAATTAATTAATTGAAATTAAACCTTGTGGGCTGAATTTCTCTCTCTCATGGACCAAAGCCCAATAGCAATATTATAACCCATTACATACATTAATTTGACTTTAATTAAAAGCCCAAATTAATGCTCAATACTTAATTTAAACATTTTAAGCCTAATGCTTTGTGTGCGATCCTATAGGTCCATTTAATGTTGGCAATGAATTAATAAATTAATTCAAAGGCTATATATATTCTCTAGCAAGATATTATAGCATTCCAAATTAAATGAAAATGCATATGGCATTTGGTGACCTAATGCAATTTTGCATAGTCCCTTACCCTTAAATATCAGAATTAATATAAGGCATGGAACTAGTCATCCTTATATATATTAATTCCTTTCTTGATATTCCAGTGACACTGAACTCTCAGATAAATAATGATTACTCATTATTTCATCTCGGTATGGCCATACACTTCTCAGTTCACTGATCAAGTGGCCGGTGATATTTTTCTCTCTTATCGAGAGGGGTAATCCCTTCACTTCTCTCATGCTCTCTAACATGAATCAGTGTATACCCAATCATACCCGTACTTGTCACTCTGTTACGAGCACGTTAGGTGTATGTCAAAGTACACAGTAATTCATAAAGAGTTTCATAGAGATTTCAGGTCTAAGAACTCCAATACAAAACTTGCATATGAGAAACAGTTATGACTTGTACCATGTAGTGTTCTCATGAGCGGATCGAATCCAGATACCATGTTCTTTAACATGTATCTATGATCTCTGATTGACACTCTTGTCCTAATGATCCGTAAGACAGAACTCATAAGATCAGAGAGAGCATACTAGTCTTAATTCATTTGTTATTCCCATAACAATGACTGACTAGGGATATTTAGAATGATGTCTCATTTGTTTCAAGGTCTTACAATCCATGTGCCTCACACATGATAACTTAAACCGAAACAACACTCTTGGATAGTTTTATCAATTGATATGCACAGGAATACAAAGGATAAAACAAATGCCTCATTTTATTAATTCAAAGTGTTTTATTACAATGTATTGGGGCTAGGGCTTACACTAACAATCTCCCACTAGCACTAGTCCCAATTGGGCATAGCCCTAATACCGAACGCTCTCAAATGAGCTTCGTGCAGATTTAGACGCAACTATTTCGTCAAAGGATCTGCTATATTGTATTCACTTGCTTTCTTGCTAACCTTGACGTCCCCACGATCAATGATTTCTCTGATCACGTGGTACCTCCTGAGTATGTGTTTGGATTTATGGTGTGACCGGGGCTCCTTGGCCTGTGCATTGGCCCCGTTATTGTCACAAAAAATTTCTAATGGATCTAGGATGCTTGGGAACACTCCTAATCCAAAAAATGAAATTTTTAATCCAAACAGCCTCCTTTGCAGCCTCACTCGCTGCAATATACTCAGATTATGTAGTTGACTCGGCAACGGTCTCATGCTGTGAGCTTCTCTCCAGCTAACAACATCACCATTAAAAACAAACCCAAATTGCGATCTTGTATACTGAGTGCTGGTCTGAAAAGCAGCATTGGCATAACCTTGTATGACGAGCTCTTTTTGACCACCATACACCAAGAAGTGATCCTTAGTCCCTTCGCAGGTACTTCATAATCCCTTTTACAGCAGACCAGTGCTTCTCACCAGGGTCTTGCTGAAACCTACTGGTTATACTCAGTGCATGAGCAACATCCAACCTAGTACATAACATAGCGTACATGATAGATCCAATAGCAGATGCATATGGGATCCTACTCATGTTGTCCCTTTCCTCTTTGGTTTTAGGGCACCCTGTCTCTCTTTAGTCAAAGGAACTCCCAAAGCCAAAGGTATGTACCCTTTCTTTGAGTCTCCCATACTAAAACGCTTTAGCACTTTGTCTATGTACTTTTCTTGACTTAGTCCCAAAAGCCGATTCGATCTATCTCTATCGATTCGAATACCAAGTATTGTCTCGGCTTCACCTAAGTCTTTCATTGAGAAACACTTTCCCAACCATTGCTTAACCTTTTGCAATGTTGGAATGTCATTCCCAATGAGAAGGATGTCGTCCATATATAGGACCAGAAATACTACTATGCTCCCACTAACCTTCTTGTACACACAAGATTTATCTTCTTGTGCAATAGGTTCTTGTTCCACAACTGGTTGTGAACTTGATCCCATTACCAACTCATCCTCTATAGGAGTTTGTGGCGCTTGAATTTCTCCAAGCTCTACTTTACTCCCACTGTCTTTCTTTAGAAGGGAACTCCTTTTCCAAGAAAACAGCCTTGCGAGCAACAAATACTTTGTTCTCAGCTTGTGAGTAAAAGTAGTATCCCTTTGTTTCTTTGGGATAACCCACAAACAAGCAGACAGTCGATTTGGACTCTAGTTTGTCAGATGTTAATTTATTAACATGTGCTTCACAGCCCCAAATCTTGAGAAAAGACATATTGGGTTCTTTCCCAGTCCATACCTCGTATGGTGTCTTCTCAACTGCTTTAGTTGGAGTACGGTTCAATAGAAATGCAGCAGTTTCTAATGCATAACCCCAAAAAGAGATAGGAAGATTAGCTTGACTCATCACAGATCGAACCATGTCCAACATAGTTCGATTTCTCCTTTCGGACACATCATTCCATTGAGGTGTTCCAGGAGGAGTGAGCTGTGAAATAATACCACACTCCTTTAGATGACTGTCAAACTCTTGGCTTAAGTATTCACCACCTTGATCTGATCGAATGGCTTTTATACTTTTGCCAAGTTGGTTTTCTACTTCATACTTAAACTCTTTGAATTTCTCAAAAGTTTCAGACTTGTACTTCATTAGATAGACATAGCCATATCTACTGAAGTCATCTATGAATGTCACGAAGTAGCTAAAATCACCTCTAGCATGTGTACTTAAAGGTCCACATACATCGGTATGTATTAGTTCCAATAAGCCATTAGTCCTTTCACCTTTTTTATTAAAAGGACTCTTCGTCATTTTTCCATGCAAACATGGCTCGCATGTGTCATAAGACTCTAAGTCGAATGACCCAAGCACTCCAGTTTTGTGGAGTCTTGAAATGCATTTTTCGTTTGCATGTCCTAAATGACAATGCCAAAAGTAAGTAGGGTTCAATTCGTTTGATTTAACCCTCTTTGTATTAATGTTGTATATCGACTCTTTGTTTTGTAAATCAAGGATATAAAGGCCATTTTGCAACATGGCATTGCCATAAGAAATGCCTTGGCGACGAATATGAGCATTGCCATTTTTAATAACAAAATCAAATTCATCATTATCCAAACATGAAACTGAAATAATGTTTCTGCTCATAACAGGCACATAATAACAATTATTCAAAACAATACAAAGTCCGGAAGGTAAAGTGAGGTGATAGTCGCCTATCTCCATGGCAGCAACTCGTGCTCCATTCCCCACACGGAGGTCCACTTCATTCTTCCCAAGTAACCTCCTATTTCTTAGCCCCTGCACATTTGAACAAATGTGAGAACCACAACCGGTATCCAATACCCAAGTGGTAGAAATAGAAAGGTTAATTTCAACAACAAAAATACTAGAACTGGACGCCTTAGCTCCATTCTTCTTTTGTTCTTCATTGAAGAGAGCGCAATTCTTCCTCCAATGCCCTATCTTGTTGCAATGGAAGCAAGTGCTCTCACTCTCTTTGAGTTTTGGCGCCTTGGGCTTGGATTGGGCCTGAGGTGCACTCCCACTTGACTTGGGTTTTGCCTTTCCCTTTCCCTTTCCCTTAGCGGGTCCCTTCTTAATTCCCTTTTGAACCATTAGAACGGGATTGGTCTTTCGAATGTTCTCTTCAGCATTCTTAAGCATCCCATGAAGCTCAGTGACTGACTTGTTCATTGCATGCATGTTATAATTCATCACAAATGGATCATAAGCAGCAGGCAATGATCCTAAGATCAAGTCAGTGGCCAATTCCTTTGGCACTAATACCTCAAGCTTCTCAAGAGTATCAAGATACCCTTTCATCTTGAGTACATGGGTACTAACAGGAGTACCCTCAGCCATCTTGCAAGAAATTAAGGCCTTTGTTGTCACGAACCTCTCGTGACGAGCTTGCTCTTGGAACATCTCCTTGAGGTGCACCATGATCGCATAAGCCTCTTGGTCCATAAATTGCTTTTGCAAGTCAGGCACCATAGTGGCTAGCATCAAACATGTCACATCATTAGAGTCGCTCTTCTTGGTCTCAAAAGTTTCCTTTTGAACCGCAGAGGCGTTCCTTCCTGGTTCTTCAGGCAAGGGTGCATCCAAAACATACGACTTCTTCTCTTGCTTAAGAACTATACTTAAGTTTCGAGACCAGTCTATCAAATTGGTGCCATTTAATTTGTCCTTTTCAAGGATCGATCGCAATGAGAAATTGTTGTTTGAAGATGCCATTTTCAATCTACAATAAAATTTAGCAAGATTAAATGAGGTCTTATTAATGATCCCACAAACCGAATTAATATCCCTTTAAATAATTCGCATTAGTGATTTAATGTGGGCCAAGATCCACTTTTCACAACAACTTATTAGTCAAGCTGAGCCTGTACACCTAATAAGTTAAGTTACTTAGGTAGGAAAACTCCAATCATGTCTCGTGCATGACTCTTGGATCAAATGGGCTAACATCTTAAGATGTTATAGCACAAACCCATTTATTAGTTGCCTAGGTCCGAGCATCCCATTCCATGTTAAGTCCAACCTACATTCACAACCCATGCCTCACAAAGATAATCGGGCGCATCTAGGACTCCTAGTCTACGTGACCGATGATCGATGCCTTGACATGTTTCGAATTAGGAAGGCAACTTTGTGACTTACTATTTTAGGGATTCGTTTTATTACGGCTTACATGGCATTCGCTTTGTCATCCATACATAGTATGCATATATATATAATTGCATAAAGTAAAGTGTGACAAACATGGGCCCAAAAACCTACAACTAAGATTCTATACTATTACATAAGAATCTTCGAGTTGGGCTTCTCCTACCCGGTGGGCTTCATCTTGATTTACAAAGTCTTCAAATAAATTCTATTCTAAGAAATAAATGAAACTTTTACAATAAAATATAATGGCACACAGGCCATATTTAATTACAAAAACCCAGGGCCCATGAATGCACCATGCATATCCATTCATCACACCAAACAAGCAAATAAATATACATAGCATTCATGGATCAAACAAAGTCCAATTTTAATAAATTTAGCCAAGCCCATTAATGGAAATTGTGTACTTGAACCTTTTAAGAGAAGACCCCGTGATGGGCCTGGGCCGAAGCCCAATGGACTAAATCCTCTTATTGAATAAGTTCTCTTAAAAGCCCAAAACACAAACTAGTTAGATTTGTGCCATAAATCAACTCTAGTATAATTTCCAATTTTGCCATTTTTAATTTTATGTCATACAGCCCATAAACATTAAAAATACATATAATATGTGCTAACATGAATTAAAAAATAAAATCATGAAGAACACATATAATAGCACACGGCATTCATGCAAAAACAAACAAACAACAAAACTAGTTGTTTAATGCTTATGTAATGCCATGAAATGCACAAACATTTAAATCAATTTTATGAGTCATTTAATAATCTAAATAAGTCCATAAATATTGATTTAATATTCTGTACTATTTTAATCTAAATGTGTTTTTACCATTTTAATCAAAACAAAGCAAACAATGTTGATTAAACTTGTAACAAACACAAACTAGTCATTGTTTTAAGTGATTTTAAAATTAATCAATTAAATTGTCATGGACCAGAATTAAAACCAAATTTAAAATATGTCCAGATCTGATATTTAATCTTTAAAAATCACTTACAAACATGCCAAAATCAATTTTACATTTAATTTTGAAAACTAGTTGTTTGACTAGCAATTTACATGCCAATTAGCACCTAGTTTCATAATTAACATGTACCATCAGGTATAAATAATTAAATCCGACCATTACCAGCCCTAATAACATCTTAGGACAGTATATTAACATTTCATATTAATTATAATACCTATCTAATCAATTAAAATCATTTTTATACCAAAACAATGCAAAAAACTCAAAACAAAAAATTTCAGATTTGCATGTTTTCAAAATAACGATTTTTAATTAATTTTTTCATGCATCAAAAGCACTAAAATAAGCATGTCTAGGCTCTGATACCACTGATGGAATATGACATGGTATGATAATCATGATAGCACAGCGGAAAAATAAAAATTTTATCATACATACCATACATATCCAAAGATAGAATCGAAACATGCAATTTTAGGGTTATCGAACTTACAACTTTTGATGCCTTTTAGATTTTTATTCCGATGATGACCAGCAACTAAGATGGCTTTGTCTGCCTTAGATCTCGATCACCAATGCCAAGGAATAGCCTTTTGCGCCACTCCCTCTATTCTCACACACACAATTACACCGTCGGCTTAAAAACGAGATTGCTAGATCTCTTTTTCGGTATTGTGTAAGGGTTATAGTTTGAAGCTACAAAACTTGATTTTGTACTTCTTTAGATTGCTATTACTACTCAATAACACAAGAGAATGAGGAACAATCCTTTCTCCTTGTGAAAAATTGACCAAAAAAATTAAGAGAGAGAGATGAAGTTCACGCAAAAAACCAAGTGGTGGCTAGGTTTTCTTTTCATGCCAAAAGCAAATTGTCTTTCTTTTGTTTTCACGCCAAAAACAAATAATCTTGCTTTCTTTTGTTTTCACGCCCAAAAACAAATAATCTTGCTTTCTTTTGTTTTCACGCAAAACCTAAAAACAAATATTGCTTTCTTTTGTTTTCACGCAAAACCTAAAAACAAATATTGCTTTCTTTTTTTTTCACGCAAAACCTAAAAACAAATATTGCTTTCTTTTGTTTTCACGCATATCTTTCTTTTTAATATATATTATCTTCATTTCTTTTTAAGTGATCAATCTAAAATCTACTACCTTAAGATAATTAATATTATCTAGAGATAATTAATTTTAGCCTTTATCACTTAATTAAAATAAGTAATATTTATTGATAAAAACTCTTTTAATTTATCCAAGATAAAAACAAAAGACATATTAATCAAATTAACCACTTAATAAAAGAATTAATCATGTGCCAAAATTCCATTGATATTATCTTGGAATTTCGGCCACACCATCCAATTATCAAGTGAATTAATTTAATTAAAATCCTTTAGGCTTTAATACTCAATTAATTAAATTAACACTAGATAATTAATTAATTGAAATTAAACCTTGTGGGCTAAATTTCTCTCTCTCATGGACCAAAGCCCAATAGCAATATTATAACCCATTACATACATTAATTTGACTTTAATTAAAAGCCCAAATTAATGCTCAATACTTAATTTAAACATTTTAAGCCCAATGCTTTGTGTGCGATCCTATAGGTCCATTTAATGTTGGCAATGAATTAATAAATTAATTCAAAGGCTATATATATTCTCTAGCAAGATATTATAGCATTCCAAATTAAATGAAAATGCATATGGCATTTGGTGACCTAATGCAATTTTGCATAGTCCCTTACCCTTAAATATCAGAATTAATATAAGGCATGGAACTAGTCATCCTTATATATATTAATTCCTTTCTTGATATTCCAGTGACACTGAACTCTCAGATAAATAATGATTACTCATTATTTCATCTCGGTATGGCCATACACTTCTCAGTTCATTGATCAAGTGGCCGGTGATATTTTTCTCTCTTATCGAGAGGGGTAATCCCTTCACTTCTCTCATGCTCTCTAACATGAATCAGTGCATACCCAATCATGCCCGTACTTGTCACTCTGTTACGAGCACGTTAGGTGTATGTCAAAGTACACAGTAATTCATAAAGAGTTTCATAGAGATTTCAGGTCTAAGAACTCCGATACAAAACTTGCATATGAGAAACACTTATGACTTGTACCATGTAGTGTTCTCATGAGCGGATCGAATCCAGATACCATGTTCTTTAACATGTATCTATGATCTCTGATTGACACTCTTGTCCTAATGATCCGTAAGACAGAACTCATAAGATCAGAGAGAGCATACTAGTCTTAATTCATTTGTTATTCCCATAACAATGACTGACTAGGGATATTTAGAATGATGTCTCATTTGTTTCAAGGTCTTACAATCCATGTGCCTCACACATGATAACTTAAACCGAAACAACACTCTTGGATAGTTTTATCAATTGATATGCACAGGAATACAAAGGATAAAACAAATGCCTCATTTTATTAATTCAAAGTGTTTTATTACAATGTATTGGGGCTAGGGCTTACACTAACATCTTCTTCACACAACATTAAAACTATAAAACTCTCTCTCTCTGGACAACTAAACAAAAGAGAACTCAACTAAGGTAGGCTAGCTTTAGAACTCCCTCTATCACTAAGAAAATAAGTGAAAAATAAATGGAATAAAAACTGATTAGCAACAACTAATCAAGCTTGCAATTAAATGACAAAGACCAACCAATCACTGCATGATGCTAATGGCCATATAATTACCATTTGACTAGTTATTATTGTGCTCAAGTATACATTAACAGGAAATAAGTCTAAATATGTATCTGTGAAGACTACTCAACATGAAGACATACAAGTAACAAAAATTTTCTGCAAAATTTGCAGCAACCAAAGATAACAGTATGATACATTATATGCAAAAATTTGCAGCAACCAAAGATAACAGATGCAAAATTAAAACATGGAAGGAATAACATATTGAGCCTCAAGAAACAAAGCAAACTAAATAAATAAGGAACATACAATGAGGAACTTCTTCAAATCTTTTCCAGATGCAATATTACATAAGACTGCAAACCCACGGTTGATTTTCATATGTGAGTGCTAAAGCAACCTGCAGGAATGGTTCTTCTGGAAAATGAACTTCTAAGATACGAGGTGGGGTTCTATAAATGGCAATAATAACAGCGAGTTAATTACAGCCCAGCATTATTATTATATTAGAAAAAATTAATGAAGATAGCAAGATAATTACTTGGTAATGAATGTATGAATATTGAACCATAGAAACAAAATTGCCAAAATATGGCACACTAAAGTAAGGAGGTTAATGGAGATATTTAAACCGGCAAAGGCATTCTTACTACACTTCAATTGGTACACATATACCATTAGTTTCCATTGCTTCTCTACTAGCTCTTCAAGCTGAGAATTCATCACATCAGGAAAAAGAATAGCATCTTTTAGTGCCTTGATCTCTTCCCTTTGCTTCAAACACAAATCTTTCAAACTTCTCAACCTGCACTTACAATACGACAAGTGTCAGCAATTAATAAAAATCCCAATTTTCACCCAATCAAAGAAGAATGTAGTAAGACAACTGGAAAAACTTTCACCAGAAAAAAACCCATTAACAGCAAATAATTCAATTAATTTCCAAAAAGCAACAAGATTGTCAAGTCTTCAGCTTTCCAAAAACGAATTAAATCTAAAATCCCTAACTAATTCTTTTGTAATATATAAAAAATTCCAACTCACTTCTCTGTTTTTCCCTTCAAGCACCATTTTCAGCTCAGCAATCTCCATCTCCAGCTCCTTATTGGCACTCAAAAGCTCTCTCTCACTCCTCAATACCATAGCCAATGTCCTCGTGTTTCCATTATTACCATTCCCTTTAATCTCAGTAACTATAGGACCAACGAGTGATTCAGGAAAGAAAATAAAAACCCAAAGTTATAAACGTCATCCTCCATGTTTGTTCTATGACTGCAAAAAAAGAAAATACAACAAACTGTTTAAATAGGTTTATAATAGCATAGAACAGTTAAAAAAATGAAATACCATAATTTATTTCTTATGGGAACCAAAACAAAGTCAGAGACCGTATGGCAACAATGGTTCCATTATCCAATCTTCCTCTGTAAATCTGAAAAAAGAAAACAGATTACGGTAGAAAACCTATGAGCATCCTAGTGATAGTATGCTTGCATCTTTTATGCTTTCCCAAGATTGAACACGAGAAAAACCCTTCAACCAATGCAACAAACCACACAGCCATTCGAAATAGAAATTACTAAACCATTGAAATACTAATATTAGCTTTAGCAACTACAAAAGCTTATAAACCCTAAATTAGAGATTAAACACGTCATTGTTACAAGGCTCTACAAGCAATTCGAGTAACAAAACCCCAAATTAAAGTAACGAACCTGAAAGATTGAATCATTTACAGTAGCGATCGGCCTTCTTCTTGACGCGATCATCCAAAGCATCCTCCAATGATTTGAAAACGGACTTGGGCTTATAACCGAACTTCTTAGTTTCAACGGGGAAAAGCTCCTCGTATTTTAGACGCTTGGCGGCGTCTATTGTGTAAACCTCACCGGCACTACCACTGTTTCCGCCAGTTTCGATGCTTCCGGCGGACGAAAGGTGGGCATCACCCTCCCCAACCTCACCGTTCTGGTTCTTTTTCTTCTTCTTCTTCTTATCGATGGATTTGCTGGTGGTTGCTAAGCTCCCGCCTTTAAAGATTAGTCTTCCTCCTTTCACTTTCTCGTATGCATCCGACAACATCTTTAGGTTTTTCTAGTTTTCACGATTTTGGGATATGGGAGTAATTGAGAAAGAAAGAGAGAGTGAGGGACAAATAATGTTTTAAGTATAAAGAGCCATAAAACTAGGAATACCGCCAAAATAATTTTGATCTCCCGCTAATATGGAAATAGAATTTCAGGAGATTGGCTACAAAACTTACCTCGCAAAAATTAAGAATCAGCGAGGGAATAGCGAGGGATATGTCCTCGCTAAATGGTTAATATATCAAATGCTAAACTATTTAACCATTAGCGAGGAAATTGTCCACGCTAATTTAGCGAGGATTTGTTCCTCGCAAAATTAGCGAGGATTAAGTCCTCGCTAAATAGTTCATATACTATTTAACCGTTAGCGAGGGAATTGTCCTCGCTAATTTAGCGAGCATTTGTTCCTCGCAACATTAGCGAGGATTAAGTCCTCGCTAAATGGTTAATATATCAAATGCTAAACTATTAAACTGTTAGCGAGGAAATTGTCCTTGCTAATTTAGCGAGGATTTGTTCCTCGCAATATTAGCGAGTATTAAGTCCTCGCTAAATAGTTAATATATCAAATGCTAAACTATTAAACCGTTAGCGAGGAAATTGTCCTCGCTAATTTAGCGAGGATTAAGTCCTCGCTAAATGGTTAATATACCAAATGCTAAACTATTAAGCTGTTAGCGAGGGAATTGTCCTCGCTAATTTAGCGAGGATTTGTTCCTCGCAAATTTAGCGAGGATTTGTTCCTCGCAAAATTAGCGAGGATTAAGTCCTCGCTAAATGGTTAATATACCAAATGCTAAACTATTAAGCTGTTAGCGAGGGAATTGTCCTCCCTAATTTAGCGAGGATTTGTTCCTCGCAAAATTAGCGAGGATTAAGTCCTCGCTAAATGGTTAATATACCAAATGCTAAACTATTAAGCTGTTAGCGAGGGAATTGTCCTCGCTAATTTAGCGAGGATTTGTTCCTCGCAAAATTAGCGAGGATTAAGTCCTCGCTAAATCGTTAATATGTCAAATGATAATCTATTTACCCATTAGCGAGGGTTTTGTCCTCGCTAATTTAGCGAGGATTTGTTCCTCGCCAAATTAGCGAGGATTAAGTCCTTGCTAGATGGTTAATTTATCATTCTAGCCATGAATTAAGATTTAGCGAGGGGTCTTTTCTCGCAAAGTCATCTCTATTTTTTGCGCCAAAAATTTGGCGCCCAAAATTAGCTACAACATAAATTATTGCTCGCTAAATCGTCGCAAAATCTGTTTTCCCACTCACAGCTAACAATATTTGCGACAAAAATCATTTTTCGTCGCAATGTTGTCGCTAAATTGTGCATTTAGCAATAAATTTTATTGTCCTCGCTAATTTTCATCGCTATTCTGTATTTTTTTTGTAGTGTTTGCACACGAAAATTGGCTTTAAAATTACAATAGCACATACAAGCACAAGTCTCCCTTGGGTTCGATATTTTGGGTCATAATCTTATTTTCCTATATTACTAGCCGATCTAGTACACTTGCTAGAATCCGGTCAATGTGCTTCACAGCCCCAAATCCTGAGAAATGACATATTGGGTTCTTTCCCAGTCCATACTTCGTATGGTGTCTTCTCAACTACTTTAGTTGGAGTACGATTTAATAGAAACGCATCAGTTTCTAATGCATAACCCCAAAAAGAGATAGGAAGATTTGCTTGACTCATCATTGATCGAACCATGTCCAACAGAGTTCGATTTCTCCTTTCGGACATACCATTCTATTGTGGCATTCCGGGAGGAGTGAGCTATAAAATAATACCACACTCCTTTAGATGACTGTCAAACTCTTGGCTTAAGTATTCACCACCTCAATCTAATTGAATGGCTTTTATACTTTTTCCAGTTGTTTTTCTACTTCGTTCTTAAACTCTTTGAATTTCTCAAAAGTTTCAGACTTGTACTTCATTAGATAGACATAGCCATATCTACTGAAGTCATTTGTGAACATCACGGAGTAGCTAAAACCACCTCTAGCTTGTGTACTTAATGGTCCACATACATCGGTATGTATTAGTTCCAATAAGCCATTAGTCCTCTCACCTTTCTTGTTAAAAGGACTCTTTGTCATTTTTCCATGCAAACATGGCTCGCATTTGTCATAAGACTCTAAGTCGAATGACCCAAGCACTCCAGTTTTATGGAGTCTTGAAATGCATTTTTCGTTTGCATGCCCTAAACGACAATGCCAGAAGTAATTAAGGTTCAATTCGTTTGATTTAACCCTATTTGTATTAATGTTGTATATGGACTCTTTATTTTATAGATCAAGGATATAAAGGCCATTTTGCAACATGGCATTGCCATATGAAATTCCTTAGCGACGAATATGAGCATTGCCATTTTTAATAACAAAATCAAATTCATCCAAATCCAAACATGTAACTGAAATAATATTTTTGCTCATAGCAGGCACATAATAACAATTTTTCAAAAAAAGTCCGGAAGGTAAAGTGAGTTGATAATCGCCTATCTCCATGGCAGCAACTCGTGCTCCATTCCCCACACGGAGGTCCACTTCATTTTTCCCAAGTAACCACCTATTTCTTAGCCCCTGCACATTTGAACAAATGTGAGAACCACAACCGGTATCTAATACCCAAGTGGTAGAAATAGAAAGGTTAATTTCAACAACAAAAATACCAGAACTAGATGCCTTGGCTCCATTCTTCTTTTGTTCTTCCTTGAAGAGAGCTCAATTCTTCCTCCAATGCCCTATTTTGTTGCAGTGGAAGCAAGTGCTCTCACTCTCTTTGAGCTTTTGTGCCTTGGGCTTGGATTGGGCCTGAGGTACACTCCCATTTGACTTGAACCGAGCCAAGTCATTCTTGGGTTTTCCCTTTCCCTTAGCGGGTCCCTTCTTAATGGCCCCTTGAACCATCATTATGGGATTGGTCTTTCGAATGTTTTCTTCAGCATTCTTAAGCATCCCATGAAGCTCAGTGACTATCTTGTTCATTGCATGCATGTTATAATTCATAACAAATGGATCATAATCATCAGTCAATGAACCTAAGATCAAGTCAGTGGCCAATTCCTTTGGCACTTATACCTCAAGCATTTTAAGAGTATCAAGATACCCTTTCCATCTTGAGTACATGGGTACTAACAGGAGTACCTGCAGCTATCTTACAGAAAATTAAAGCCTTTATTGTCACGAACCTCTCGTGACGGGCTTGCTCTTGGAACATCTCCTTGAGGTGCACCATGATCGCATAAGACCCTTAGTCCATGAATTGCTTTTACAAGTCGGGCACCATAGTGGCCAGCATCAGACAGGTCACATCATTGGAGTCGCTCTTCTGGGTCTCAAAAGTTTCCTTTTGAACCGCAGAGGCGTTCCTACCAGGTTCTTCAGGCAAGGGTGCATCCAAAACATACGACTTTTTCTCTTGCTTAAGAACTATTCTTAAGTTTCGAGACCAGTCTATAAAATTGGTTCCATTCAATTTGTCCTTTTCAAGGACCGATCACAATGAGAAATTATTGTTTGAAGATGCCATTTTCAATCTACAATAATAAAATTTAGCAAGATTAAATGTGGTCTTATCATAATCCCACAAACTGAATTAATATCCCCTTAAATAAATTCGCGTTAGTGATTTTAATGTGGACCAAGATCCACTTTTCACAACAACTTATTAGTCAAGCTAAGTTTGTACACCTAACAAGTTAAGTTACTTAGGTAGGAAAACTCCAATCATGTCTCGTACATGACTCTTGGATCAAATGGGCTAACATCTTAAGATGTTATAGCACAAACCCATTTATTAGTTGCCTAGGTCCGGGCATCCCTTTCCATGTTAAGTCCAACCTACATTCACAACCCATGCCTCACAAAGATAATCGGGTGCATCTAGGACTCCTAGTCTATATGACCGATGATCGATGCTTTGACATGTTTCGAATTAGGAAGGCAACTTTGTGACTTACTATTTTTAGGGATTCATTTTATTATGGCTTACATGGCATATGCTTTGTCATCCATTCATAGCATGCATATATATATAATTGCATAAAGTAAAGCGTGACAAACATGGGCCCAAAAACCTACAACTAAGATTCTATACTATTATATAAGAATCTTCGAGTTGGGCTTATCCACCCCGGTGATCTTTGTCTTGATTTACAAAGTTTTCAAATAAATTTTATTCTAAGAAATAAATGAAACTTTTACAATAATACATAATGGCTCGCATGGCCATACACTTCTCAGTTCACTGATCAAGTGGCCGATGATATTTTTTCTCTTATTGAGAGGGGTAATCCCTTCACTTCTCTCATGCTCTCTAACATGAATCAATGCATACCCAAACATACCCATACTTGTCACTCTGTTACGAGCATGTTAGGTGTATGTCAAAGTACACACTAATTCATAAAGAGTTTCATAGAGATTTTAGGTCTAAGAACTCCGATGCAAAACTTGCACATGAGAAACAATTATGACTTGTACCATGTAGTATTGTCGTGAACGGATCGAATCTAGATACCATGTTCTAAACATGTATCTATGATCTCTGATTGACACTCTAGTCCTTATGATCCGTAAGACAGAACTCAACTTATCAGAGAGAGCATACTAGTCTTAATTCATTGTTATTCCCATAACAATGACTGACTAGGGATATTTAGAATGAAGTCTCTATTATTTCAAGGTCTTACAACCATGTGCCTCACACATGATAACTTAAACTGAAACAATATTTTTGGATAGTTCTATCAATTGATATGCACAGGAATATAATAGATAAAACAAAAGCCTCATTTATTAACTAAAGTGTTTTATTACAATGTATTGGGGCTAAGGCTTACACTAGCAGTTAAAGTGGTTATTCCATGTGAGATCAGATGTCGAATATAAGAACAAAATAGTATAATAAAGAGGCAAACAAAGATTTGATGTTGTATCACCTAGACATGCTAGAAGAAAAGAGGGAGCATGCCGAACTCCATGCTGCTATGTACAAATAATGCATGGTACATACCATGATTGGAAACTAAAACCCAGAAAATTACATATAGGTGAGATTGTTCTCAAAAAAGCCATAGAAACGCAAATTGAAACTGACATCAATAAGCTAAGACCCTATTTGGTAGAGCCGTATGAAGTGTATGAAGTTATGAATTTCAAGGCTTATCGCCTCAAAGACATGTTTAGAAAACTGTACTCTTAGAACATCTTCAACTTGAAGAAATATCACCAGTAACATTTAGCTCAAATCAGTAGTTTTTCCAAGAGCACTTTTTGTCATAGCTCAAATCGACAGTTTGCCATGAGCACTTTTTCATTTTAACTCAAATTGACAGTTTCACCAAGAGCATTTTTTTTATCATTTTTCTCAACTCGACAATTTCACCACAAACACTTTGTAATTACTTAGCTCAGTTCGACAATTTTGCTAAAAGCTCATTTTCATTGTAACTCAGTTTGGTAGTTTTGCCATGAACATCCTTTCGTGTTAAAGCTTAACTCGGTAGCTAAAGTCATGAGCACATTTAATAATGATATAAGTAGTTCAGCTCGACAGTTTGAGACATGAGCATTCTCATTATGTTATTTTATCAATTTACTTTTGTCATTTATCAGATTGTTATTCAAAATAAAGCTCAACATTTTTTTTTGATGATCTTTTATTACAATTATATCTAAATTAGTTTGGTATATTATTGTTGATGAATTATTACTAAGTTCATTAGCACTACTTATCAATTTGAATAGGTATAAAAGGCTAGTGCAAGCTAAAGAAAGAGTCGTAGGAGGCGAAAAGCACTCATTCTCATAAAAAAGGGTGATAAACAAAATAGAGTTCATTACAGAAGAAAAAAGGCCAACTTCGACAATTACATAGTGCGGAGAAATCCTAACTACTCTTCATCAGGCTCGACTTCCTCTAGCCAAGCAAAATCTTCATTAGGAAATTTATCCTTCATAAGATGGATAAGTTTGTTCCCATAAGAGATGGCCTTGTCTACAACAAGGTCCCCAAGTTTCTCTTTAAGCTCGACTAGTCTTTTCTCTAGCTCAGCATAATTTTTTTCCACATTGGCCTTTTCTGCCAAGCACTTTTCCAGCTCGATTTTTAAGGCTTGATGTCCATCTTTCTCCTTAGCAATAGAGACCTTTTCCTCAACAAGCTTACGAGCAGCTTCTTTAACTGCCTTGTGGTTCGCCTCTTCTAATTTTTGAGCCTTAGCTTCAATAATGAAAGCTTAATTCTTCCAATTATTGGCCACCTACTCGGCCTCTTTTAATTTACTCCTTAGCTTTGTGACATTTTTCTTTTCTTTCATCAGTAAGCCCAGTACCCTACTTATCTTGCCAATCATGGCATTCGATAAAATAAAGTTCTGTACAAAAATATGTTAGTAAATCTTAAATAAACAAAGACTGAAAGCATATGGGTTCAAAAATATTATCTTGACTTGATGCCTTTCCATTACTGCGGATAGACGATTAGAAGTCATATTTAAAAAGGGTGCCACCTCATTCAGTATGTATGTAAGGAAAGATTAGAAATTATTGAATTTGGGGTTGGATGAGCAGTATGATTGGTTGTCCTACTAAAAGAACCCCCAAACTTCATCAAATAGCTTGTTGAACCTCTCGTTTTGGTTTGGAGAGGGAGAAGATGACCTTTCTTCTGTAGTTAAAAAAGATGAAGGACTAGGCAATAACACGAAAGATCTATTGGCACTAGTCAAAGGAGATGGATTAGCTTGAGAAGAGATCGAAGATGCATCAAAGATGGTGATTACATTGGTGGGGTTGTTGCTCAATGGCCTGATAGTATTTGGTTCGATGTTAGACTTTAAAAAAGTGTTGCAAAAGCAGTGAAAGTTTATCCGGTCTCAGTCTGAGTTGGAGTTGTATTTGCTCGATTGAGGTTCTTGACAGATTTGGCTCTTTTAGCCTTCATTTTTTTTCAAAAGATTTTCCTGGTCTCTTTATGGCTAAAAAACAAGAAAATAATGAGACAATATTATAATTTATTGCCATGAATACAAAAATGGTTACCTTCTTTCTTTTATCGATTTACTCTTTGAGATAAGGGGTCCAGTTACTCATAGATATCTACTTTATCTAGTGCAAGCTCCCTCCATTGGTCCAGGATTTTTTCCTTTTCTTCACTCGGTAAGAGATCATTGTCATTTCTATTAACAAATTGACCCCAAGAAGTCCGGATCAGGAAGTCATGATCACTCTCTACAATAAAGAAGTGGTCCTTCTATTTTTTAAGAAGTCCGATTATCCTAAGAACACCCCATACTCAGCTCATGCTTGAATGTAGTTATGATCCTCAGCCATCACTCGAAGGCTGACCATATAGGTCGTCCTAAATAAACTGATTGTAAGGTCGATGCCACACTTAAAAGCATATAGTTGAAGTGCGAATAGTGTAAGCCATGCATTGGGATGGAGCTGTCCGATGGTAAGATCATAATAATTTAATAATTTCACCTCAAAATGGGTTAGGGAAGGGTTACTTCAGCTTGAAAGTTAGCCTCGAAGACAACTAACTTCTTTTTGTTATTAAAGTTGGCATCAGCTCGGAGGTGATCACCAAGAGCTTAGGTAGTGTATTGGTCGAAAAGACTTATTGTCGCTCTCAAACCAATAAGGTCATCAATTTGATGGATGACCTAACTCTTTCTATCCAGAAATTGGCTCATGGAGCTCTTATCATAGGTTTAGGTTTGCTTTGGACTGAGGCTTTAAAGGCTGACATTTCTAAGGATGTACTGTAACACCCTCTTTATAGCATGTTCTATCCTTTAACATATATCATACATGTACTATAATTAATGGACTAATCTTTACTTAACAATCCTGTATAAATATCTTATAGGAAAATTAAATCATAACATATGAATTTTACTATTAAAAATGTAACTTCCATATAACTCTCTTTAAACATTACAATGTTTAAAACTATTAAAACATATTTATATTACAAAAATTCCCAAACACAAATTAAAAATCAAAATGAGAACTATACAATTCCAATCTCTTTCTAACTTGTATTGGCCTCCTGCTGTAGATACTTTCCCCATGAAGAAGTCCTATTTTGACAATCTACATGGATAAAAACCTAAACTATAAAGCTTAGTGGAGAATATAAAACATGTAGATGACTTTTTTTGAAAGTCGTCAAAATAATCACATGCACTTAAAGCAAGAAAATTTAAACATACATGTTTACTATAATAAGCAATAGATGATAATTTCATGGAATTTTAGAACATTTAGCAATCACATTTAACACTATATTCCATCTCCTATTATTTATTAATTAATTCCTTATTCGTCTATTATTTATCATTATTAAGTAAAAATATATAACTTATACAAAATGCGTATTAATCAATATGACTAATCAAAGACTGTTGGGTTTTGAAATAGTAAATAAAATTGACAGCAGAATAATAAAAACCCACCATAGATCCAAGCGATCTAATTGATTCAATAGGAAGAGAAGTGTAACAATTACCAACCTCTCGAAGAGCAGATAAATCGAATTGCAGGTGTGACCTCATGCGAAATGATACCCTCTACCGGTATTCACACATGAATATAATGAAGAGAATTGCCCGGGATGCTAGCTTCCTTCCTTGGCAGCTAGGGTTTGTTTTCTTCCTTTTGAGATTACAGAAGAAAACAATTTTCTTTTCTTTCTCCCTTAAGTGACGGCTACAACTCACTTTTTATGCTTGATTAGGGTTTTATATATACATCACTATATATATAGTTGACCTAACCCTAATTAAGAGATAGAAAATTTCGGGCCTACTTTTCTTATTAAAATAAGAAATACCTTATTTCTTATTTAAAATAAGAAGAATAATAATATTAATCTTAATTATTATTATTATTATTATTTCAAATTTTAATTTATCACAAAATAAAATTCGAAATGCCTGAATTAAGCCTTAGTCCATTCATCACATTCTATGTGTGTGACTCAATAGATTCATATTATATTGGCAGTGGGCCCCAATCCCATCATTGGCCCATGGGTCATAAACGGCCTCTAGCAAGACATTATGACTACCCAAATAATATGAATATCAATAATTTGATTTTAACCTAATAGAACATATTTTAATCCCTTTGTCACACGATATCTTGTTTGAACATAAGTCATGGTCCATGTCAAACTTATGTGGTCCAAACATATAATTTCTCAATTACTAAGTAAACTGATAATATCAAATGATATTGATTGCTTCATCAATTCATTTGAGCATGACCATGCATTCCTCAATCTAACTTATTGAGGGGCCCAATAGATACTCTCTCATAAGAGAGGGACAAATTCCTTATTGATTATTCACTATCCTCTGTATGATTCTCATTATATCCAAGCATAATCTTTATAATTATCCGATTAAAGATAATGTTTGATTATCTCAAAACATAATGTTCGTCATATAGGATACTGTGATAATCTCAGGTCTAAAGATCGATAATATAACTATTATGAGATCATTAATGACATTAACCCATGTAGTATCTCATTGCGGATCTATCCCGTACTCTGTTCTCTAACAAGTACTTACAAGTTTAATTCATATCACCATATATATAATCATCTATGATTATTAACCAAACTTATACTAGTCTTTATTTATCATTATTCATTTAATGATAAATTAGTAGGGATAGTCAAAATAACATTAGATTGTTATTTACAAACATTATTATAATGTAACATGACAATAATATAATAACATGAAGAAAACCAACTTTATAAAATGAAATGTGACATTACATAAAAGGCCTAATGTTTGGCCTAAGGCATAACCACTAACAAAGACGACATCATCCATGCACATATTCATATGCATATAACCACTAATCCTAAGTATAGGATACACTATGAAATTATGAGATAATAATACATATATACAACATTAACATACTATAACTGCACAAGCTATGAGTTTCATACTTGAGTGTATAGATTGGTAATACACTACATTTCACACATCACTTATGAATTTCAATATGCAATCATGTAATCATAAAGAATGTACATTTGATATAACACTAATGTCAAAACACCAATAATGGCATATAGTTGTATGCATATAGCTTATGGTCATAAGCATAGAGAACATTATAAAATTTCTACAATGTTACTTACATGTAATATTGAAATACTATAACTACATTTAAAATGAAATTTCACCCAGTATCAAATTCTTTCCCATGTAGTTTACATTGGTTTATATAAGGATAAGATAATATGTAAACTAAGTCTCAAATTGTCATGTTTATATTTATTTTAGTTTTTGATAATGCTTTTCTATACTCTAAATTAAGCATGCACTATTTTATAGAAGTGGATAATGGATTAAATTGTAACGATAACACTTGAAGGTACGAATAAGATATCCAAAACTCTAGATCCAAATGGGGTTGAATGATACGATATTGGGACCCAAACGGGGTCAAACAATACTCTAGACTGGTCAAATGGACCCAAATGAGGTTGGCTACAACCCAAACGGGATTGTTTATGATCCAAATGAGACCATTTATACTCGTTAGAATGATACTTTGTTAGTGTAAGCCCTATCCCTAATACATTGTAATAAAACACTTTAGTTAATAAAACGAGGCATTTGTTTTATCTATTGTATTCCTGCGCATATCAATTGATAGAACTGTCCAAGAATGTTGTTTTAGTTTAAGTTATCATGTGTGGGGCACATGGTTGTAAGACCTTGAAAAAAATGAGACTTCATTCTAAATATCCCTAGTCAGTCATTGTTGAGAATAATAATGAATTAAGACTAGTATGCTCTCTCTGATAAGTTGAGTTCTATCTTACGGATCATAAGGATAAGAGTGTCAATCAGAGATCATAGATACATGTTAAAGAACATGGTATCTGGATTTGATTCGTTCATGAGAAGACTACATGGTACAAGTTATAAGTGTTTCTCATATGCAAGTTTTGTATCGGAGTTCTTAGACCTAAAATCTCTATGAAACTTTTTTATGAATTAGTGTGTACTTTGACATACACCTAACGTGCTCGTAACAGAGTGACAAGTATGGGTGTGCTTGGGTATGCATTGATTCATGTTAGAGAGCATGAGAGAAATGAAGGGATTACCCCTTTCAATAAGAGAGAAAATATCATCGGCCACTTGATCAGTGAACTGAGAAGTGTATGGCCATACCGAGATGAAATAATGAGTAATCATTATTTATCTGAGAGTTCAGTGTCACTGGAATATCAAGAAAGGAATTAATATATATAAGGATGACTAGTTCCATGCCTTATATTAATTCTGATATTTATGGGTAAGGAACTATGCAAAATTACATTAGGTCACTAAATGCCATATGCATTTTCATTTAATTTGGAATGCTATAATATCTTGCTAGAGAAAATATATAGCCTTTGAATTAATTCATTAATTCATTGCCAAAATTAAATGGACTTATAGGATCGCACACAAAGCATTTGGCTTAAAATATTTAAATAAAGTATTGGACATTAATTTGGGCTTTTAATTAAAGTCAAATTAATGTGTGTAATGGGTATTAAAATTGCTATTGGACCTTGGTCCATGAGAGAGAAATTCAGCCCACAAGGTTTAATTTCAATTAGTTAATTATCTTATATTAATTTAATTAATTAAGCATTAAAAGCTAAAGGAATTTTAATCAAATTAAATCACTTGAATATGGGATGGTGTGACCGAAATTCCAAGATAAAATTCAAGGGAATTTCGGCACATGTATAATTCTTTAATTAAGTGATTTATTAGATTAAAATGTCTTATGTTTTATTTCAAATTAATTTGAATTTTAAATTCAAAGGAGTTTGAATTAATAAATGTCACTTTATTTTAGGAAGTGATTAAGGCTAAATTAACTATCTTGAGGTAATGGATTTCAGAATTATCAATTAAAATTAAATGACATATATATATTGAATGAGAAAATTAAAAACCCTAGTGGTGGTGGCGTGAAACTTGTTCTCTCTCTCTCTCAAAAATTCTCTTGGCCGAATTCAAAAGGAGAAAGGATTCTTCCTCATTCTCTTGTGTTCTTGGGAGGCAATAGCACCAAAAAGAAGTGCAAGATCAAATCTTGTAGCTTCAATCCATTGCCATTACACAATACTCAAATAGAGAGCTAGCAATCTCGGTTTTAAGCTTTGCTTGAAATTGTGTGTGTGAATATAGAGTGGAGTGGTGTAAAGGCTGTTCCTTTGGCATTGGTGGTGAATATCTAAGGCTGACATATCCTTCTTGGTTACTTTTCATCATCAAAATCAAATCTTGAAGTGCATCTAAAGTTGTAAATTTTAAAACCCTAAAATTGCATGTTTTGATTCTTGTTATGGAATTGTTTGGCATGTATGATCGAATTTTATTGTCTTTCCACTGCATGATTATCATGTACATACCATGTCATATTCCATCAGTGGTATCAAAGCCTAAACATGCTTATTTTAGTGCTTTAGATGCATGAAATAATTAATCAAAAATCGTTATTATAAAAACATGCAATGCTGAAATTTTCTATTTTGAGTTTCTTGCATTGTTTTGGTGTAAAAACGATTTTAAATGATTAGATAGGTATTATAATTAATATGACATGTTAATATACTGTCCTAAGATGTTCTTAGAGCTGTTAATGGTCGGATTTAATTGATAATACCTGATGGTACATGTTAATATTGAAACTAGGTGCTAGTTGGCATGTTAAGTGCTAGTTTAACAACTAGTTTTCAAAATTAAATGTAAAAACGATTTTGGCATGTTTGTAAGTGATTTTTAAAGATTAAATATCAGGTCTGGACATATTTTAAATTTTGTTTTAATTCTAGTCCATGACAATTTAATTGATTAATTTTAAAATCACTTAAAACTATGACTAGTTTGTGTTTGTTACATGTTTAATCAACATTGTTTGTTTTGGTTTGATTAAAATGGTATAAACACATTTAGATCAAAATGGTACAGAATATTAACTCAATATTTATGACCTTATTTAAATCATTAAATGACTCATAAAATTGATTTAAGTGTTGGTGCATTTTTGTGGCATCATATAAGCATTAAACAGCTAGTTTCATTGTTGTTTGTTTGTTTTTTATGAATGCCATGTATTATATATATGTTCTTCATGATTTTATATTTTAATTCATGTTGGTACATATTATATGTATTTTTAATTTTTATGGGCTGTATGACATAAAATTAAAAATGGCAAAATTGGAAATTATACTAGAGTTGATTTATGGCACAAATCTAACTAGTTAGTGTTTTGGGCTTTTAAGAGAACTTATTCAATAAGAGGATTTAGTCCATTGGGTTTCGGCCTAGGCCCATCATGGGGTCTTCTCTTAAAGGTTCAAGTACACAATTTCCATTAATGGGCTTGGCTAAATTAATTAAAATTGGACTTTGTTTTATCCATGAATGTAATGTATATTTATTTGCTTGTTTGGTGTGATGAATGGATATGCATGGTGCATTCATGGGCCCTGGGTTTTGTAATTAAATATGTCCTATGAGCCATTATGTTTTATTGTAAAAGTTTAATTTATTTCTTAGAATATAATTTACTTGAAGACTTTGTAAATCAAAACAAAGTCCACTGGAGTGGAGAAGCCCAACTCGAAGATTCTTATGTAATAGTATAGAATCTTAGTTGTAGGTTTTTGGGCCCATGTTTGTCACGCTTTACTTTATGCAATTATATATATATATATATATATGCATGTTATGAATGGATGACAAAGCATATGCCATGTAAGCCGTAATAAAATGAATCCCTAAAATATTAAGTCACAAAGTTGCCTTTCTAATTCGAAACATGTCAAGGCATCGATCATTGGTCACATAGACTAGGAGTCCTAGATGCGCCTAATTATCTTTATGAGGCATGGTTTGTGAATGTAGGTTGGACTTAACATGGAAAGGAATGCCCGGACCTAGGCAACTAATAAATGGGTATGTTAGCCCATTTGATCCAAGAGTCATGTATGAGACATTATTGGAGTTTTCCTATCTAAGTAACTTAACTTGTTAGGTGTACAAGCTCAGCTTGACTAATAAGTTGCTGTGAAAAGTAGATCTTGGCCCACATTAAATCACTAACATGAATTATTTAAAGGGATATTAATTTGGTTTGTGGGATTATAAATAAGACCTCATTTAATCTTGCTAAATTTTATTGTCGATTGAAAATGGCATCTTCAAACAACAATTTCTCATTGTGATCGGTCCTTGAAAAGGACAAATTGAATGGCACCAATTTCATAGACTAGTCTCGAAACTTAAGAATAGTTCTTAAGTAAGAGAAAAAGTCGTATGTTTTGGATGTACCCTTGCCTGAAGAACTTGGTAGGAATGCCTCTGTGGTTCAAAAGGAAACTTTTGAGACCAAGAAGAGCGACTCCAATGATGTGACCTGTTTGATGCTTGCCATTATGGTGCCTAACTTGCAAAAGCAATTTATGGACTAAGAGGCTTATGCGATCATGGTGTACCTCAAGGAGATGTTCCAAGAGCAAGCTCGTCACGAGAGGTTCATTACAACAAAGGCCTTAATTTCTTGTAAGATGGCTGCGGGTACTCCTGTTAGTACTCATGTACTCAAGATAAAAGGGTATCTTGACACTATTGAGAAGCTTGAGGTATAAGTGCCAAAGGAATTGGCCACTGACTTGATCTTAGGTTCATTGACTGATGATTATGATCCATTTGTTATGAATTATAACATGCATGCAATGAACGAGAAAGTCATTGAGCTTCATGGGATGCTTAAGAATGCTCAAGAGAACATTCGAAAGACCAATCCCGTACTGATGGTTCAAGGGGCATTAAGAAGGGACCCGCTAAGGGAAAGGGAAAAGGAAAGGCAAAATCCAAGAATGACCTGGCTCGGTTAAAGTCAAGTGGGAGTGCACCTCAAGCCCAATCCAAGCCTAAGGCACAGAAGCTCAAAAAGAGTTAGAGCACTTACTTCCATTACAACAAAATAGGGCATTGGAGGAAGAATTGCGCTCTCTTCAAGGAAGAACAAAAGAAGAATGGAGCCAAGGTGTCCAGTTCTGGTATTTTTGTTGTTGAAATTAACCTTTCTATTTCTACCACTTGGGTATTGGATACCGATTGTGGTTCTCACATTTGTTCAAATGTGCAGGGGCTAAGAAATAAACGGTTACTTGGGAAGAATGAAGTGGACCTCCGCATGGGGAATAGAGCACGAGTTGCTGCCATGGAGATAAGCGACTATCAACTCACTTTACCTTCCGAACTTTGTTTAGTTTTGAAAAATTGTTATTATGTGCCTGCTATGAGCAGAAACATTATTTCAATTTCTTGTTTGGATTTGGATGAATTTGATTTTGTTATTAAAGATAGCAATGCTCATATTTGTCGCCAAGGCATTTCATATGGCAATGCCATGTTGCAAAATGGCCTTTATATCCTTGATCTACAAAACAAATAGTCCATATACAACATTAATACAAAGGGGGTTAAATCAAATGAATTGAACCCTACATACTTCTTGCATTGTCGTTTAGGATATGCAAATAAAAAATGCATTTCAAGACTCCACAAAATTGGAATGCTTGGGTCATTCGACTTAGAGTCTTATGACACATGCGAGCCATGTTTGCATGGAAAAATGACAAAGAGTCTTTTTAACAAGAAAGGTGAAAGGACTAATGACTTATTGGAACTAATACATATCGATGTATGTGGACCTTTAAGTACACAAGCTAGAGGTGGTTTTAGCTACTTCATAACGTTCACGGATGACTTCAGTAGATATGGCTACGTCTATCTAATGAAGTACAAGTCTGAAACTTTTGAGAAATTCAAAGAGTTTAATAACGAAGTAGAAAACCAAATTGGCAGAAGTATAAAAGCCATTCGATCAGATTGAGGTGGCGAATACTTAAGCCAAGAGTTTGACGGTCATTTAAAGGAGTGTGGTATTATTTCATAGCTCACTCCACCCGAAATGCCACAATGGAATAGTGTGTTCGAAAGGAGAAATCGAACTCTGTTGGACATGGTTCGATCTATGATGAGTCAAGCTAATCTTCCTATCTCTTTTTGGGGTTATACATTAGAAATTGTTGTGTTTCTACTAAAATGTACTCCAACTAAAGCAGTTGAGAAGACACCATACGAAGTATGGACTGGGAAAGAACCCAATATGTCATTTCTCAGGATTTGGGGTTGTGAAGCACATGTTAAGAAATAACATTTGACAAACTAGAGTCCAAATCCACTGTCTGCTTGTTTGTGGGTTATCCCAAAGAAACAAAGGGATACTACTTTTACTCACAAGCCGAGAACAAAGTATTTGTTGCTCGCAAGGTTGTTTTCTTGGAAAATGAGTTCCTTCTTAAGAAAGACAACAGGAGTAAAGTATAACTTGGAGAAATTCAGGCGCCACAAACTCCTATAGAGGATGAGTTGGAAATGGGATCAAGTTCACAACCAGTTATGGAATAAGAACCCATTACATAAGAACCTAGAAGGTCTGGTAGGGTACATCAGGTGATTGAGAGATATGGATTTCTAATCACTGATAGTGACACTATTGAGTTAGTAGATCGTGAGGATCCTACTACCTACCGAGAAGCTATTGAGAGCCCAAACTCGGAAAATTGGCTTGAAGCCATCAAATTCGAGATGCAATCAATGTACGATAACCAGGTTTGGACCATAGTTGATCCACCGAAAGGTGCTAAGGTAATTGAATGCAAATGGCTATTTAAACTCAAAGCTGATAAGACCTACAAAGGTAGACTAGTAGCAAAAGGTTTTCGACAAACTTATGGTGTAAACTATGATGAAACCTTTTTGCCTGTAGTCATGCTCAAGTCCATTAATATCTTGCTTGCCATAGCTGCATATCATGATTATGAGATATGGCAAATGGATGTCAAAACTTCTTTCCTCAACGAAAATTTACTAGAGGATGTGTATATGACACAGCCTGAGGGTTTTATCAATTCCAAGCATCCTAAGAAGATTTGCAAGCTTCAAAAATCCATTTATAGATTAAAGCAAGCATCCCAAAGTTGGAATATTCATTTTGATGAGGCTGTCAAAGAATTTGACTTCATCAAGAACGAAGATGAGCCTTGTGTGTACAAGAAGGTTAGTGGGAGCATAGTAGTATTTCTGGTCCTATATTTGGATGACATCCTTATCATTGGGAATGACATTCCAACATTGCAAAAGGTTAAGCAATGGTTGGGGAAATGTTTCTTAATGAAAGAATTAGGTGAAGCTGAGACAATACTTGGTATTCAGATCTATAAAGATAGATCGAATCAGCTTTTGGGACTAAGTCAAGAAAAGTACATAGACAAAGTACTAAAGCATTTTAGTATGGGAGACTCAAAGAAATGGTACATACCTTTGGCTTTGGGAGTTCCTTTGACTAAAGAACAGTGCCCTAAAACCAAAGAGGAAAGGGACAACATAAGTAGAATCCCATATGCATCTATTATTGGATTTATCATGTACGCTATGTTATGTACTAGGTTGGATGTTGCTCATGCACTAAGTATAACCAGTAGGTTTAAGCAAAACCCTGGTGAGAAGCACTGGTCTGCTGTAAAAGGGATTCTAAAGTACTTGCGAAGGACTAAGGATCACTTCTTGGTGTATGGTGGTCAATAAGAGCTCGTCATACAAGGTTATGCCGATGCTGCTTTTCAGACCAGCACTCAGGACTCAAGATCGCAATCTGGATTTGCTTTTATTTTGAACGGTGGTGCTGACATCTGGAGAAGCTCGAAGCAAGAGACCATTGCCGACTCAACTACAGAATTTGAGTATATTGTACCAAGTGAGGCTACAAAAGAGGCTATTTGGATTAGAAATTTTATTTCTGGATTAGGAGTAGTCCCAAGCATCCTAGATCCATTAGAAATTTTCTATGACAATAACGGGGCCATCGCACAGGCCAATGAGCCCCGGTCACACCAAAAATCCAAACGCATACTCAGGAGGTACCACCTGATCAGAGAGATCATTGATCGTGGGGACATCAAGGTTAGCAAGATAGCAAGTGAAGACAATGTAGTAGATCCTTTGACGAAATAGTTGCGCCCAAATCTGCATAAAGCTCATTTAAGAGCGTTCGGTCTTAAGGCTATGCCCAATTGGGACTAGTGCTAGTGGGAGATTATTAGTGTAAGCCCTAGCCCCAATACATTGTAATAAAACACTTTAGTTAAGAAAATGAGGCATTTGTTTTATCTATTGTATTCCTGTGCATATCAATTGATAGAATTGTCCAAGAATGTTGTTTCAGTTTAAGTTATCATGTGTGAGGCACATGGTTATAAGACCTTGAAACAAATGAGACTTCATTCTAAATATCCCTAGTCAATCATTGTTATGGGAATAACAATGAATTCGGACTAGTATGCTCTCTTTGAGAAGTTGAGTTCTGTCTTACGGATCATAAGGACAAGAGTGTCAATCAGAGATCATATATACATGTTAAAGAACATGGTATCTGGATTCGATCCGTTCATAAGAACACTATATGGTACAAGTCATAAGTGTTTCTCATATGCAAGTTTTGTATCGGAGTTCTTAGACCTAAAATCTCTATGAAACTCTTTATGAGTTAGTGTGTACTTTGACATACACCTAACGTGCTCGTAACAAAGTGACAAGTATGGGTATGCTTAGGTATGCATTGATTCATGTTAGAGAGCATGAGAGAAGTGAAGGGCTTACCCCTCTTAATAAGAGAGAAAATATCATCGGCCACTTGATCAGTGAACTGAGAAGTGTATGGCCATACCGAGATGAAATAATGAGTAATCATTATTTGTCTGAGAGTTCAGTGGCACTAGAATATCAAGAAATGAATTAATATATATAAGGATGACTAGTTCCATGCCTTATATTAATTCTGATATTTATGGGTAAGGGGGGGGGGGACTATGTAAAATTGTATTAGGGCACTAAATGCCATATGCATTTTCATTTAATTTGGAATGCTATAATATCTTGCTAGAGAATATATATAGCCTTTGAATTAATTCATTAATTCATTGCCAACATTAAATGGAACTATAGGATACACACAAAGCATTGGGCTTAAAATATTTAAATAAAGTATTAGGCATTAATTTGGGCTTTTAATTAAAGTCAAATCAATGTGTGTAATGGGTATTAAAATTACTATTGGACCTTGGTCCATGAGAGAGAAATTCAGCCCACGAGGTTTAATTTCAATTAGTTAATTATCTTGTATTAATTTAATTAATTGAGTATTAAAGCCAAAAGGAATTTTAATCAAATTAAATCACTTGAATATGGGATGGTGCGACCGAAATTCCAAGATAAAATTCAAGGGAATTTCGGCACATGTATAATTCTTTAATTAAGTGATTTATTAGATTAAAATGTCTTATGTTTTATTTCAAATTAATTTGAATTTTAAATTCAAAGGTGTTTGAATTAATATATGTCACTTGATTTTAGGAAGTGATTAAGGCTAAATTAACTATCTTGAGGTAGTGAATTTCAGAAGTATCACTTAAAATTAAATGACATATATATATTGAATGGGAAAATTAAAAACCCTAGTGGTAGTGGCGTGAAACTTGTTCTCTCTCTCTCAAAAATTCTTTTGGTCGATTTCACAAGGAGAAAGGATTCTTCCTCATTCTCTTGTGTTCTTGGGCAGCAATAGCACCAAAAAGAAGTGCAAGATCAAATCTTGTAGCTTTAATCCATTGCCATTACACAATACTCAAATAGAGAGCTAGCAATCTCGGTTTTAAGCTTTGCTTGCAATTGTGTGTGTGAACATAGAGAGGAGTGGCGTAAAGGTTGTTCCTTTGGCATTGGTGGTGAATATCTAAGACTGACATATCCTTCTTGGTTGCTGGTCATCATCAAAATCAAATCTTGAAGTGCATCTAAATTTGTAAGTTTTAAAACCCTAAAATTGAATGTTTCAATTCTTGTTATGGAATTGTTTGGCATGTATGATCGAATTTTATTGTTTTTCCGCTGCATGATTATCATGTACATACCATGTCATATTCCATCATACTTTTCACCATGCTGTCTTGAATTTCTTTATCCAAATGGTACATTCATACCTATCAACTTTACACATTACTTCAAGACCTATAACATGATTTTCTATTCACATTTTGAGTAAGCTTATTCTATTTATATCTTATCATATCATACTTGTAAGGTATAATCATAGGAATTAAGAATGCGTGAAAGAATAATATATGCATGTTATCATTCCAAAGTGCATATCTTTACATTCTCTATAACCATTTCCCATACATCTTTATATTTAAGATACCCCAACACATGTTCATATTTGTTCTTTCTACATTAATATCTAGACATACATCATATGTATATGTGTATATCCAATCTCATGTATTACATATGCACTTGATTATCATACCTATATGGTAAATTCATAAGAGATATAATTATACTAATATAAACATATAGATACATTTTAATTTCATAACTGTATATCTTATACCATTTACTATGTACGTATTTTATGCATCTCTATGTTTAAAACATACTATCACATGTTCATATTAGATTATTATGTTAAGCATATATAATCAAGGTAGTATAACCCACAAAGTCATTCAAATATTCACATCATTATTGGGTTTGCACCCAGTCATGCATGCTCTTACTATATTAACATTTATATATATTGTGTATGTATAAATATACAATCTCACATATTTATACAATATCTGTAATTATGCAAGTACCGACATTATAGGCAATCACAAGTTAATCATAAGACATAAATATACACACATGCATATTAATTCAGTTGAATAGTCAAAATCATTTCTACTAGAATGCCTTTCAATAAACATGCTATTTATTTTCATTAATGGTTATAATGTGATTTTATTACCTTGTTCATATAACTATAGAAGATTGTAAACTGATCACTTCATTATTAATCTACCATAGAATTACTTACTTATTTCTCAAACATTTCATTAATAAGTTACTCTAAAATCAATTGATTTAACTTCTATAAGCTTTACAAATCAAGGGATTATGCATACCATTTTCTTTAATTAATAAGGAGTTGTAAATATTTAGAAAGATCTCTCAGGTATTTCATCCCCTCAGTTGAGGGAACAGCCACTCGGGTAAGGGTATGTTTCCCTCAGTTGAGGGCACGCTTCACTCGGGAGAGGGAGTCCCTCCCTCGGCTAAGGGAATCCCTCCCTCGGCTAAGGGTCTCAACACTGCCCAAAAAAAATTGAAATATGCACTTTCCCGTTTTAAACCAAAAACTCAACTTGCATGCAACTAACAGCTAAATGACAATTAGTTTCCAGTAATGTTCCTTAAAAACAATCTATGTATTTCTTTCCTTTCAACACTTTAAATTTTCAATTACAACTCATTATAGAAATTAAATCCATAATTCATTGTAAAATAGAGCAACATGCTCCTCAAAATAATCTGTCAATTCCTACAATCCACTTTCTTCAACCTATAGAGCTTTTTAACTCGATTTATCTTTTAATCTCAAATCATCTTATTAAATTAAGTGAACCTATTGAGAATTAATGAACAAATCTCCTAGTCTCTCAATATTAACATCTTAATCATCATCAAATCAAGCACATGCAAGAAGAATAATCTTAAATCTCATGCTAATAATCCACATCTCTATCTTATTGCACATCTAATACATAATATTTCCAGACTATTACACAATTTAGGGATATACAATGGGGTAGAGGTTCCCAAACCTGACATGCAACACCAATACTTCTTTAAAATCCTTCCATTCTCTTTAATTCTTCTTCTTCATCCTTTCCTTGCTAGCTTTTCTCCTTAAGGACATCCTTCAATCCACACTCCTTACATGTATTATAATAGAAATCTAAAAATGCTTTATGAAGATTAAGGGGCCAAATTTACAAGAAAGAAGAAAGAAATGAAGTTACAGATTTTAGAGAGAGAAGAGAAGAAGATGTTTCTTTCTTTTTCCTTTTTAAAGCGGCTAGCTCTAAGGCTCCATTTCCCTTTTATATCTAATTTCTTCCCCATTCCCTCTTCACATGATGATATTTTAGAAAAATATGAGTGGATGGTGACCTCATTAAGGAATAATTTCCTCTTAGATCCCTTTATTAATTTCCTGTTTCATATTTCTGCCCAAAATTCTTTTCTATTAATACAATTGAACATTATATTATGTTTTTGTTCCAATTATACCTATAAGTGTCTTGATAAAAATAACTATGTTACCCTCTATTACTTAAAACATTTAATCCTCAAAGTTTCAGCTAGTAGTACTTTATCCAATTAAGCTTAATTAGACCTTATTACCATAAAATACCCATGAATCCTTCTAGGGCCAATGTTGGGTCCTTACATGCACTATTGGTAGAAGTACTCGATATGCTATCATTTAAGAGGCCCTCACTAATCCTAACATCGCTAGAATCTACTAACTCACTCATTTTGAAAGATAAATAAAAGGAAAACACAAATGAAAAGAAAAGAAGGGAGTATCTAAATTACTAACCTGTAAGAATGGGAGAAGAAACTAGAAAGAAAGCTGAATGATGTGAGAACACAAGAAAACAAGGGAAGCAAGCAAAGCAAAATAAGGAAATGAAATTGCAAAATGAGAAAGGTAGAAATGAGGAAATGGAAAATGTATGTATAATAGGGCAATACTATTAGATCGAGGGCTCATCTACAGTTCATATGCTCTTAGGAGTTGCAAATTAATTACATTTATAGCAGTTATGTGAGACTTGAGGAAAAGTTATTATTGCAACTGCTATCATTATGTAGATCAAAGGGACATTCTTTGTCATTATTGTCATAGAGATCGAAAGAATGCCTCATTTAGATCAAATGTCAAACTTATTTGCATTCTATTAGGTGCTCGATTACCTTGACATAAATGTCTCTTACTTTTGGGGGGGGGGGGAACTTATGATAATCAAACTCTACATATGGGCTCCCTCGAACAGTCTGGTTCTAAAATTATTTGGATAACCAGAATCTAAACTTATACCCTAGTGGTGTCATTTTAGGGAGTCCTACTCGAAAAAAGACTCATAAGTTACCTAAAGAAGGTGTAACACTCATCCCAAAAATTTAACTTAGTTTTCTGATTAGATTGCACTTCGTCCTTAATGAGAATCTTATAAAAACTGGAAATCCTAACTGAAATAAAACTCTTATCTTTATAAATAGGCAAGGTATTAGGTACTTCTCTTTCTCTTAGCCAATTTACTCTACATTCATTCTTTAGAGTTTTTTTACTAACTTAACCATTAGAGATTTCCCTCATCGAAAAACCCTATCGGAGTTTTTTGCTTTTAGGTAAATAAGAGCTATGAATAGTGTGGTCATTCAAGTCAGATCCCAATAAAAGTCCAATAAAACTGAACGGTTATTAGTTACCAAAATAGGTACATTGGCCGATTGAATATGAAACATTAAAATCATTTATTATTTTGGTACAATTTATAGTAAAAACTCTTTTTCCTCGATATTGTAAAAAAATTGTTCATATATACTACCTATAAAACTGTGAATCGAAGTGAATTTATGGTTTAAAAGTATCGATACAATTTCAAATTTATCTCATTTTCTTAATCTTACTTCATTAAATATTTTTTACGTTAAATAATCAATTATCTTTCATAAATAAATACCAAAATAATGGCAAGATTAAACTATTGAAAATAAATCCATTAATTTTAAAATCATTTAAACTATGTCAGTTATCATATTAGAATAATTTTTTTTAAATATGATTGCATATTATGAATATAAACATTATCTATAAATATTAGCATTTTAAAAATTTTATTATAAATAATGTAATATGAAATATGTGAAAATTTATATTTTAAGAAATATTATCATTATCCGGTTCAATCTCAATAATGACACGGTTGAATCTCTAATTCAAAAATTTTTAATTTTATTGATTTTTTATCCAATATGATTTTTATCCAATATGATTTTAAAAGCCATGAAAATTTTATTGTAGAAATCAATTTATACATAAGAAATAAATATATCATATCAAGAAAGAAAATGATGAAACTAGTGAAAGAAAATTATCAAATAATAAATTTAGAGAAGGACAAAAAACCCTTTCTCTGTTTCTCTTTCTGTTCATTATGCCCAGTCAGCAATATATATAGATTTACATACTAATAAAAAGGAAATTACAATTACCTAATCTATCTCCTTAAACATAGCTACCTAAATAAGGTTATTCTAATATTATGCTAATTACAAGAGTTGACAAATATACAACATATGATAATACCCCCCCCCTCAAGTAGGAGCAGCGGATTGCGAATGCCCAACTTGCGAAGAACGAAATCAAATTATCGCTTGCCCAATGCCCTGGTGAAGATGTTAGCCAGCTGAACATAAGCGGGAACATATCATGTAGTGAGGATGCCCTTAACAACTGTGTCATGCAAAAAATGGCAATCGACTTTTATATGCTTCATACATTCGTGAAAAACTGGGTTAGCTAAAATATGCAAAGTAGCCTGACTATACAATAAAGTTTCATAGGGCGAGGATGAGTAACTCTAAGACATAATAAAAGTGCCTTTAACCAGATAAGCTCACAAGTAGTAGTAGCCATAGATCGATACTCTGCCTCAACTGAAGAATGAGAGACAGTATGTTATTTCTTAGAACTCAAAGAAATGGGGGAATGAACAAGCAAAATAAACTAGCCAATAAGAGATCTTCTAGTCAAAGGGCAACCAACCTAATTGGAATCACACCAAGCATATAACTGCAGATCACAATCAGCACGCAAGAAAATTCCTTGTCCTAGATTACCTTTTAAATAGTGCACCACATGAAGTGCCGCATCCCAATGTTTTTGGAATGGTCGCTGCATAAATTGTGCAAGCATATGCATGCTGTAAGAAAGTTTATGTCGTGTAATACCAAGATAAATGAGTCGACCAACCAACTGATGATAACACTCTGGATCTGAAAGAGGTTTTCCATTAGCCAAAGAAAGATGATGATTTTGATCTAGAGGAAAACCAACAGGTTTAGCCCCCAATAAACCCACTTCAAAAATAACATCCAATGTATATTTTCATTCATAAAAAAAATACTAGCAGGACTTCGAGCCACTTTAATGCCCAAAAATATTTTAGGACCCTAAGATCTTTCATATAGAAACATTCACTTAAGTAGGCTTTGAAAGACTGAATAGCAGGACCATCATTGGCTGAAATAATGAGATCATCAACATAAACCAACACATTAAGTTCTAACTGTCACGTTGCAATGTAAAAAGAGAGTAGTCTGAATAAGATTGATTAAAACCATACCATTTTAAAGCGCCAACCAGCTTAGCAAACCAATATTTGGAAGCTTGTTTCAATCCGTACATCGATTTTTGAAGTCGACAAACTTTGCTAGGTATCTCAGAATGAAAGCCAAGAGGCAACTTCATGTAAACTTCTTTATCGAGATCACCATGTAAAAAGGCATTATGAACATCCATTTGAAGTTCCTAGTTTTTAGCTGCTGCAATAGCAAGAAAAGTGCAAATAGTCACCATTTTAACTACAGGCACAAAATTTTCACTATAATCCAACCCTTCAACTTAATTGTTCCCCAAAATCACAAGCCGTGCTTTAAACTACTTAATTGAGCCAACAAAATTATACTTAATTTTATAAACCCACTTACAACCAATAGCCTTTTTCCCTAAAGGAAGTGATTCCATGGTCCAAGTGCCATTATCTTTCAATGCTTGTATTTTTTGTTGCATGGCATTCCTCTATGTTACATCTTTGATAGCCTCAGCAAAGGTGCGAGGTTTGGTTACTCCAGTAATAGCTGCCAAGAATTTGCGATGTCGTATAGAGAAATTAGTACAATTCACATAATGTGCTACAGGATAGAGCATAACTAAGGAATGCATTGGAGCATATGAACTCATAGAGGGGGTCAATTTACAAATAATATTTGTCACAAAATCTCATAAACCAGTAGATGGCACTTTATTACGATGGCCATAGCCTAAAGACTATTCATTCTTGTCAGCTATATCATTATTCTCACTAGCCACATTACTAGCTCTAACACACCCCTAATTACATTATTCTCACAAACGGCATTACTACTTAATGCTACATCGGGTATAGATGCTTCACTAACCAGTGTGGAATGCTCTAGTGACATATGATTTTCAGCTACTACATCACCATCTTCATCCACCCCACACCAATCTTCTACATTACTAGGTGCTTCATTATCTATTGAGATGTAAGGAAATTCATATTCACAAAACACTACATCTCGTGAAACTAAAAATACACTCAAATCAAGATCATACACTAGCCTACCCTTTTTTCCATAAGGATAACCTACAAAGATACATCGTCGACTACGACTAACAAATTTGTCTCTATTGTGATCTTGATTATATACATAGTACAAGCATCCAAACACATGCAAATGTTTAAGCAAAGGCAGTTTGCCATGTAAAATTTCATACGGTGTTTTACTATTCAAGATAAGTGAGGGTGTGCTATTAATTAAATATCCTGTTTCTAGAATGCAATCCCCCCAAAATTCTACAGGAAGGTTGGCTTGAAAATGCAATGCTCGTACGACATTGAGTATATGCCTATGCTTGCGTTCTACCTGTCAATTTTGTTGTGGAGTTCCTACACAAGATGTTTAAATCACAATTGCATGTTTGAGTAAATAATTATTCATGCATTTGAATTCTGTACCATTATCACTATGAATATATCTCACTTGTTTGTTAAACTGACACTCCACCATAGCAAAAAAATTGCACAAAGTCACAACCACCTCTTTCTTATCAATTAACAAATAAATCCACGTTTTTCGTGAAAAATCATCCACAATGGTTAATAAATATCTTACACCACAAAAAGTTGGGGTCCAGTTAGGTCCCTACAGATCACAATGAATTAATTGAAATTTTCCTAGAGTTTTGCTACTACTAACAAGAAAACTATCTCTTGATTGTTTGGCTCTAAGACAAACTTCACATGTTTTATTACTTAAATTACTATTCTTACTAGAACCAACAGCAGGAATCAGCTCTACAACTTTAGATGATGGATGTCCCAGTCGCTTGTGCCACATATTAAAGGAGCTCTCACCACTAGTATGCATTGCCATTGTAGTCACCATCGCACGAAAGTAGTAAAGCCCCTTCCATTGTTTACCCACACCAATCAACATCCTCAAAGTCTGGTCCTATATAACACAAAATTTATTAGTGAACTAGGCCATACAATCTTATTCATGAAGTAGCTGAGACAAGGAAATCAAATTGCACTTTAAAGTCGGTACATAAAGAACATTGTTTAACTTTAATTTATCACTAAACACCACTATCCCTTCCTTTATAGCAGTAGTTTGTTTCCCATTCGGGAGACCCACAGGACATTCCATTACATCTCGAACATCAAGCAAACATTCCAGCCATTATATCATGTGATAAGAAGCACCTGAGTTAATTATCCACTTTATGGAAGAATGCTTACAAATTAATTTTTCTTTTGCTTCCATCTTTATAGCACTTAGAAGGTTCTTCAATGTTTCCCACTGCTCATTATTAAGTCCAGTAACAACACTTTTGTCAACATTAGAAATGATAGCATTACCACCTACTGCTTCTGTTGTTGAGGCTTGAACTGCATTTGCCTTGATTCCTCCACCACGTCCTCTAGGTCCAGAATGAACATGTTGTTGTCCTCCCTTGTTCCGTCCAATTCCTCGTCCTATTCCTTAAGGACAATCTCCCTACCACTCTAGATATTCAGTTAGTTCAAAACAACTACTAGATGTATTTCCTGTACGATTGCAGTTGCCACACGTTGCATTCTTGTCTTTTCCTTCACCTTACCCTTAAGATTTCAATCTAGCATGTAAAACAAAGTTCATTATTTCACCATGTTCCTCCTTCCCACGAGCAATAGTTTTCACACACTCCTCTTGCACCAGGATTGAATAAGCTTTATTTAAATTTGGCAAAGGATCCTGGGCAAGTATATTGGATCTCATCGTTCTATAAAGTGTTTCATCGAGACCCATAAGAAGTTCATGAACTTTTTCTTCTTCACGTTTCTTTTCCAAAGCAGATTCGAGTTTATACTCGCACAACCCACACTTATTTGTTGGTATTTGTTCATAATTAGCCAAATCTTCCTATAGCTTTTTCAACTTTCCATAGTAGGTGACTATACTCAATCCTCTTTGTTTGCACTCTGCTGGTTCAGCCTTTAGTTATTGTACATGTGGTCCATTAGCTACCAAGAAGCATTATGGTATGTCTTTCCAAAGATCATGTACCACTTCCATATGAGAAACAATTGAACGCAACGAAGGTTCAATAGTATTCATAATCCAGGAGACCATTAATGAATTATTTGTCCACCAATCTTTAAGATCTAGCAACTTCTCATTCGGTCTTTTGATCGTTCCATCTACAAAACCAAATTTCTTTCTTGCTCATAGTGTAGTCTGTAAAGAATGAGCCCATTCATCATAATTTTTTCCCTTCAATTGAATCTGTGTTATCAAACTTTCAGGATTATCACTTGATGTAATATCATAAGGTGAAATCGTCTTTCTTTGCATTATTCCGTCACTTTTGTCTTTTCCTGCCATGGCTCTGATACCATGTCAAATAATAAATTTAGAGAGGGACAAAGAACCCTTTCTTTGTTTCTCTCTATTTTCATTGAGCCCAGTTGGCAATATATACATATTTATATACTAATAAAAATGAAATTAGAATTACCTAATCTGTCTCCTTAAACATAGCTACCTAAATAAGGTTATTCCAATATTATGCTAATTACAAGAGTTGCCAAATATACAGCATATGCTAATAAAAATAAATACAGATATTTGCTCTAATACAATGTTGAAGTGAGAGAATGAAATAACATAAATGAATCTCATACTTTGTAAGGCATAGGTAATAGTTAGATAGACAGAAGGAGAGAATTTGAGTTAATAAAGAAATTTATTGATGATGTATATGGATTAAGAAAAGTTCACATTAAATATAAGACTAAATTATACATTTTACTTTCATATTATTCTTGATGATACCTATTTTGTCATATTTGGACCTGGCCAAATAGTTACAAGTCCAGTTAGAGTCAGGCTCAATTGCTGCCTATCATAAGCTCATAAGCCTGCTGACCCCTTGCACTAACAAGTGTCCTGATGGTTTGATCGGACGCCACTATGCCTGTCATATCAATTAGACCATACCCTACAATTTGTCATGTCAGACGCCTAAATCTACCAACTACAGATACGGGATATTTGATATTCAAGTACTCCAATGTTATAAGCTCTAGTTACCTAAAAACTATATATACAGAGAGAGAATTCAGGAATAAAATGTTGCACACTCTCTAACTACACTTTCTCTCTCTAAATCTTCTAATTTAGGCATCGAAGTGACAATCCCCTATATATTAGGGATTATTTTTGTCCATTTTGTAGATCGCTCACCATGTTCATAGATTGGCATAGCTGATTTTTAACCCCATCTTTCTTTCCTTATAAGTCCTGACAATTCAAAACTTATAAATTCTTATTTTAACAAATATTTGTTAAATTATTAAAATATTTCAAATTTTATCATTTCCATATTTAACTTATTTTATGAAAAGTTAATTTAATACTGCTATGCTAAATGAGTTTCTTAATTTTGGTGAAGTAGTCTAAATAGACACCTAAAAAAGAAATATAGTGTTAAATGACCATGCAAATCGTGGCTAGAATAGCCATATCGTGCTCAAAATATCAAAAATATCCTTATTTATTTACATTTTGTAGATTTAGAGCTAAAAGGCAACGTGCACATTTTATCATTAACTCCACATTTATGGCCATTTATCTCTTTCCAAGAGGGAATGAAGACAGTATAAAAAACGTATGTTAATACTTTAATGCTAATAAATATATTTATAGAACCTGCATCTCAATTATTAATAAATTTTATAGTTAGGGAATTTATCACTTACTCTTTCAATTTCACTCAATTTGATAATTTTTAATTTATTATAAAATTATTAATTAACATCAATTTTATAAAACTTTAATTATAATTTACTAAAATATATTTTCATTAATTATATATAATTATATATTTTTCACTTTACTTTTTTTTTCTATAACTGTTCAATATTCAGTCTAGTTTCTTTAAACTTACGAGACTAACTAATTTAGAATTGAAGCACTGTCGGATTTATAATTAGAGACAGTTCTCCTAATGTTATATGCTTCATATATGAGATAAAAATTGAATCTGAAAATTCATTTAAGACAATTTGAATTCCTTAACACTCAAACCAACATCCATCCGTTTTATGTTCACTTTATTAATTACCTCATTTTTAGTTCCTACATAAGGGTTAAATAAAAAAAAAATTGTAATCAATATTACTAGCACCGCTTATTTGTTTTGGAGTAAAAATGCTCTTTACGTAATGAAAATTTATACAAAAATGTCCATATAACTAACTTTTGCCAACTTTGAATTAATGGCGTCAACGTTGGCAGGCTCGATTTGATTGATATTAGAGTCTTACTATAAATATTTTGAAGTAATTTTATAAGTTCTAAAACGTAATTTAAATGGAAAAATAAATTTTGGAAAAAAATTGAAATTGAATTGAGGCAATAATATAAAATTGAAAAATTAAAGAGAAAATAAATGTACATTTGGTACCCAGTATCAAAACGTCAAGTTAAATTAGCTTCAAAGGGCAAATTAGTTTATTCAACACAACGTTAAGAAATAGTCATAAACTTATCTCAATAGAAAGAAAAATAATAAATAAAAATTGTAAGTTCCGTTGCAATGTAAACTAAAGAGAAGTATCCGTCCCGTTAACTAATGTCTTTGGCCCGCTTTCAGATACTTCACTTCTAATTCTAAGCCAACTCTATTTGAACAACTTAATCACCAAGTCAACTTACATCCTAAGTTGGCATTTGCTTGCTCATTTAATTTTCTTAGCCACAAAGTACTTTACTTTCTTTTATACTACTAATCTGAAATACTTTTTTCCTTTTAGTTATAATTTAGGAGTTTAGAGTTAAAATCATTAGCAACTTTATAATTGACCAACCATTGGATTTTCATCCCACCCCAAAAATATAATTATCAAAATAAATAATTAAAGGGCTTAATTAAATCGTCTACAACTTGAAGTGACAATTTGAATATGGAGTTAAGACTGTCAAAGTCTTGGTATTTTAATTAATAAATAAAGAAATCATGAAACAATTTTATAGGATTATAGGAAGTAAAAATTTTATATTTCAAAGACATGTACTACTTGTTTGAACAAAGAAAATATCAATCACTTAATAGTTTTCCTAGAAATCCCTACCTGTGTAGGAATACTCTGTTCATACGTAAAGAAATTATCAGGATCAACAGCGGTTTTGATTTTAACCAATCTTTCAAAATTACCCTTAAAGTACTGAGTCCCATAAACCGATGCATCCTGGAAAGTCCCATTTCCTGCAGCACCAATGCTACCAATTTCAATATCACGGTAGTTGAAGAAATGCTCTCTAGGGTTCTTCGATACATGAGGGGCCATGAAATCATATAGACTTCTTACTGCTTTCAAAGACTTTTCTGTGTCTTTTGCATCATTCCAATTATAATTGTACTGAGTCAAGAATAAAATCCCAGCTCTGTGTGGAAATGGAGTTGCTGTTTCTGGTATCTCTGCCATTTTTTCCTCCATAAGGGTTCCATTGCATTGATACATCTGTTTCCATCATCACCCTCCACATGGCCTCCAAGTCTGGCTTTGAGATCACTTGTTTCACATAATCTGATTTTCTTTTCAAGTAAACTGAGTTCTTTGGAACCCTGTTAAGTAAAGTTTCTAAGGGTACTGATCCTGGAGGCATACCAAGATAATAAAGTGTAGATTCTATCCATCTCATTTCAATGCAATCTTTCTTTTGTACACCCAATTCAGGAAAACTTTTGCTCATTATTGTTAGAAGTCTGTTCGAATCGCCAAGAAACAAAGCAGTGAATGAAGCGTTTACAGTTTTCTGTCCTGGTAAACTTCCATTTCCTGGTGTTAGAATCAATCTGATGAATAAATCTTCATCCAGTTTGTCTGCAATTTGTTGATATTTACAAGTAAGATCGGTGGCACCTTGCTCTATGTTCTTCACAAGCGTAAAACCTGTAACTTTTTCAGGTACGCGAACTAGTTTTATTTTCCAGGAAAGAATGACACCAAAGCTTGCTGCACCTCCACCTCTGATAGCCCAAAACAGATCTTCTCCCATTGCTTTCCTGTCAAGAATTTTACCATTTACATCAACGACCTGTGCATCAATTATGTGATCCACCGACAGACCAAATTTTCTCAACAGGTTTCCATATCCACCGCCGGAGAAGTGGCCTCCAAGTCCTAATCCAGGGCACACCCCAGCAGGAAAGGCATGAACGTTGCTTTTATTTGCAATGGTGTAATAAAGTTCGCCGAGAATTGCCCCTGCCTGAGCAGTAGCAGTTTCTTCGGCCACATTTACATCGATGGCTCGAAGATTGTTCATGTCAAGAATAACAAAAGGGACAGTTGAAACATAGGAAAGTCCATCGTAATCGTGACCTCCGCTTCGGATTCTCATCTGCAAACCCAGTTTCTTACAACATATAACAGCAGCCTGGACATGGGATTCATGTTTTGCTGTTACAATTGCAACAGGTTTTGGGGTTTCAGCAGATGAAAATCTGAGATTTCTTATGTAAGATGTTAAAACAGATGTAAAATTAGAACTGTCAGGGGTGAAAATGGCATCAGCAATGGGATTTGATGGCAGAGAATTGGTCTTAAGGCATTGTAAAAGTTCTGCATTACTATTGGTTTTCGCAGCAAAACAAACTGAGATCAAAAGGGATAAATGTAGGGGTAGGGCTAAGAGTTTCATTTTCTATGTGGTTTGGTTTTTCATCGGGATGATTTACAATTGGTATAGCTGTATTTATAGGGGAAAATTTCAAGGGAAATTGCAAATATTCTATTTACGTCTACAGACAGAAAATGCTTGCACATTTAGAAAATTCCATTTCTGATACTTTTTAAGGTTAAAGCTGAAAACAGGCTTTTGCTTCTTTGTCCATATTTATAAACTAATATTTAACAAATTCTCTAGATATGCGGAATATGTTAGATTATAGGTTGTGCTAAACCATTGGACCGCCCACCATGGATTAATATGAACCGGTTGATTAGTACCCGATTAAAGTGTTGGTTATCAATCTAAACGAGATATGCGATAATGTCTCTTGAAAGGAAAGAGACAAACTGGATTCAAATTGACTAATACTGGGGAAATAGTCAAATTTCTTCATTTAAAGGAAGACTAATAGGCTTACGATATTCTACTATATATTTTAAATTACTTATTTATATATTTTTTGGTTTTCTCTTGAAAAATTTTTCTTATGCTTTTTTTCTATAAAATTTATATTATCTTTTGATATTAAATACATTTTATTTTATTTTACTCTCCAAAAAATTATTTAGATATTATTTAAATAGGACATACATTTTTTTTTATGTATTCATAATTATTGATACTTTTAGCTGTTTGTTGATTTAGACTAGGATTGAATAATGGACTTGTTATATATGTTAACAATCATAATTCTGTTTTTTAATTTGAATTTTATTTAATTTGCATATTTTATTTTCTATTTTGAATTGTTGTCTGCATAATTAAAATCGATTTTATAGAATTTTGTTAATATTTATATGCTTAAATTTTTAGTTGGTCAAAAAGAAAATCGTTTGATTGAACCATAAAAACAAAAACCAATGGATCGATCAATTAATCGAATTAGATTTATGATTAGTAATCTTTAAAATTTGACATTAATTAACTAATTAATAAAAAGTTTTCAACATTCTAGTTAGGGGTGAACATTGATCGATTAATCGGTCTACAAGAAAAAAATTAACCAATCCATTAATATCGCTTTTTTAAAATCACTAACCGTTAATAAATCCATTATATTCGGTTAAACAATCCATCATTTTCGGTTTTTCAATTTGGTTAACCAATATTTTTCGATTAACCATTAAAATTTATAATATAAAATTATATATAAAAAAGGTAAAATTCAATTTAATTTCAAATGTGCAAAGTAATTCAAAAAAATTACAAAATAAACATAATTTAGTAGGCAAAATTCATGTTCAACAAATTAATAACTAATATTATAAAATAGATTTGATATTTGTTAAAAATTAACATACTTGATTCTAAGTCATACAAAATTTTGGATAATATTAAATGTTAAAACGTAAACTCTAAAATATAAAAAATATATATAATTAAATGCTATTACGTAAAATATAAATACCAATATATGATTAAAAAAACAACATATATAAAAGTTAATTGGTTACTACATATGAATATTATTCTATAATTAAATAAAATAATATAATATAAATTTACGTTAAAGTATTATATAAATTTATTGGAAAATATAAAAAATTAAGATATAATAATAAAAATATAATTTAAATCTATTTTAAAGTATTATTTTATGTAAATTTTAGATTGAAATAGAAAAAAAAGAAAAGTTTTTAAGGTGTATATATATATATATCGGTTAACCATAGAGTGACGATTAACCAGTATCCAAAAACCAAAATTGTGGCTAAAAATAAAAAATATAACAGTTAAAAATACTAACTGAATCCATTGGATCATTTAATTTGAAAAATCGATTTGATTTCGGATCAATTTTACGGTTAACTATTTTTTCGATTTTTTTTGCTCACCTTTAATTCCAGTTGATCCGTCCATGCGCACCCTACCCTATCTAGTAATAAAGTGCATGGTCTACTTAATTCGATCAAATGTTTTCATTTAATTTTTTTTTTGGTAAAAGAAGGTGAGCTATGCCCACAAAACTAACTCAAAAAGCAACTCCTATAGAATCACGGTCAAGCCAGTGCCCCATTCCAGCAGGAGGGGAGGACAAGGGATGATAGCCTAAAGGAAAGCTATGCCCAAGATGCGCAAGACAGTCAGCAACACAGTTTGCTTCGCGAAAAATATGCTGAAAAGAAATGATTTGGAAGTTCTCTAAGAGGATCCAGATGCTATTAATGAGAGAAAACAGGAAGAATGAATTTTGCCCCTTTCACAAATCATATCTATGGCCTCTTTGTTATCACCTTCTATGATCACCTTATTAACCCCTTTATTCTTGGCTGTGAGCAAGCCATAATAAATACCCCAGATTTCAACCACAAGTATATAGGATAAGCTCCAATGTTAGCCACATAACCTAAACACCACTTGCCCCATTAATTTCACAGAAGGCCTCCGCAAGTATCACTTCCCCCCAGCAAAACTGAAGCATCTAAATTAATTTTCATGAAACCAGAGGGAGGAGAGGACCAGATAGCGCATATGGGATCATTTTATTATCCCCAAGAGGATTCATTTGAGTGAAGGTTCTATGACAGTGAGCAGTATAGCTAATAACATCTTTAACCAAGAGAGCAATAGGCTTGTGATTACCCTTGAATATAAAGTTATTTCTATTTTTCCAAAGATACCAACAAGCAATAGCAAAGAACTCCGGCCAGCTGGTCTCCTCAACTCGCAGCTGATGCTATTGGATATTAAATTTAACCCAGCTCTTCAAATATGCCGACTCCAAGAAAAAATGGGGGATGTTAGTAGGAAGACAGAGATTCCAGAAGCAAAGAGCAACACAATAGTCCCTAAGAATATGAAAACCATTCTCATTTGCATGCCCACAAATAGAACAAGCAGCAGAATCGGCAAAATGTCTTCGTTTTCTCTTTGAGTTTATCATGATTCTGTTGTTAAAAAGAAGCCAAAGAAACGTTTTAATCCATGGAGGCACCTTAAGCTTCTAGATAAAATCCCAAACAGCAAAGAGCAACACAATAGTCCCTAAGAATATGAAAACCATTCTCATTTGCATGCCCATAAATAGAACAAGCAGCAGAATCGGCAAAATGTCTACGTTTTCTCTTTGAGTTTATCATGATTCCATTGTTAAAAAGAAGCCAAAGAAATGTTTTAATCCGTGGAGGCACCTTAAGCTTCTAGATAAAATCCCAAACAGTGTCCTTATCTGACATTGAATTCTCATTTAGAAAGTGGTAGGCAAACTTGATAGTGAAGTCACCAAAGGAAGATAACTCCCAAAAGACTGAGTCCTTTTCAGCTGTGGTTATGGGTGGACAAACAGCTGCCACCCTAAGCTGGGTATTATGAGGAAAATAATCAGCAAAAAGATGCCAAAGCCATCCTTCATTATTCATAGCAAAATCAGCCACCTTTCTGTCAATCAAATCAATAAGAATAGGATAAGAGGCAAGATGAAATATAGGAGAATCAATCCTAGGAACCTATCTATCAAACCAGAATTTAGTTTTCTGACCATTACCAATAGACCAAAAGGCGTGACTAGTGATATTGCTCTAATATTTATAGATACCTCTCCATAAAGGAGTATAATTCCTTTGGGCAGTGGGATGGGTACTAATAGAATGCTAAAATTTATACTTAGAAGCGAGAACTTCAACCCAGAGATGATGAGGTTGAGTGACCAATTACCAAGCAATTTTCATCATAAAAAGCTGCATTGAGTTTATTAAAGTCCCTAATAGCCAAGCCTCAATTGTTCTTCATTTGAGAGACTTTACTTTAAGGCACAAGAGCAAGCTTTCAAAAATCCTTCGTTCCTCCCCAAACAAAATTACAAGAAATCTTGTCAAAGTCAGCACATAAAGAAGAAGGGATCACTGAAACTTGCATGATATAAATGGGCATGGATGAAAGAATTGACTTAGAAAGAGTGATCCTTCCTACCACTGAAATGTGAGAAGAATTCCAACTAGTCAACTTACTTTTCATATGATCCAAAATGTAGGAGTACTGTTTTTGAGAAACTCTCGAATATAAAAGGGGCATACCAAGATATTTCCCCAGGTCAACCACTTCTTTGAACCCCAAGTATAGATTCAACTCCCTACGAAGAGAAGGATTCACATTTTTAGAGTAGAAAATATTAGTTTTCTAAGCATTAACCTTTTTTTCCTGAGCTTAAACATAAACAATTAAGAACATCATTAATATGTTGTGCCTGCATGACATTAGCTTTGGTAAAAAGGATGAGGTCATCAGCGAAAAAAGATGACTAAGCAAGGGTCCACCCTTTTTTAATTGAATAGGATACCATAAACCATTGCTGACAGCATCATAGATTCCATGGCTCAAGTGTTCCATACAGAAGACAAACAAATAAAGAGAGAGTGGCAACCTTGTCTGAGGCCTCTACTGGGTGCGAAGGAAGCAGAAAGATCGCCATTCCAAAGTAATTGCATATAAGTAGTAACACAATTCATAATGACTGAAACAAGAGTGTGAGGAATACCAACATCATCCAAAGTCTCCTTGAGGAACTCCCAATTGATTTAGTCATAGGCCTTCTCCAAGTCCACTTTAATGGCCATGAATCCTTCTTTCCCTTTTGTGTTCCGTATAGTGTGAATAACCTCCTAGGTAATGATGATATTTTCCATAATATGATAGCCCGAAACAAAACTCATTTGAGTTGGGCCAATTAAGGAAGGCATATAAGATTTTAGCCTATTAGCAATTGTCTTAGTGATGACCTTGTAAAGAACTGTGCATAGAGAAATAGGACGAAATTGAGATAAGTTCTTAGGCACCTCTACTTTAGGGTGAGACAAATAAGAGTCTTATTCATGGAACGATCCATATGTCCACCATTCAAAATTCCTTTCACTTCCCTACAGACATCCTCTCCAACCACATGCCATTGAGACTGGTAAAACCCTGCATGAATCCCATCATATCCAGGAGATTTCTATGGTTTCATTTCATAAAGAGCTTCCCAAATCTCATTATTAGAATAATCTTTCACAAGAAGATTAGCTCTATCTCTAATAGAAGGATACCAACCACTAATATGATAAGGGGAATGATCCTGACAATCATCAATACAGCTGAGAGAAGAAGCTAACTGCCATAGAGCAAAGGTGGATGGGGTCATCTTGCCAAACTCCAGCACTATCTTATAAGAAATCAATTCTATTCCACCTTCTTCTTTGCATTGTTCTTTGGTGGAAGAAAGAGGTATTTTTGTCTCCCCACAGTATACCCTCACTTCTAGATTTCTAGTGCCAAAGAATCTCCTCGTAAAGAAGGGTTTGATTAAGATCCATCTTCAGCTCAAGTTCTAATTTTTCAAGCTTAGGAGAAGCTTTATGAGCAAGAATTTTTTGGACCCTAGCAATATGGCCAGGAGATTTCTCTTTCTATAAAAAATATTGCCAAAGACAGAATAATTCCATTGTTTTAAATTTTCAGCAAAATTGTTGACCTTGTTCATGAGACTGCCATCAGCATTCCAAATGTTTCTCACAAAATTAGGGAATTTTGAGTGCTTGAGCCATGCTTGGAAAAAGCGAAAAGGCCTAGTGCTCTTAGAGGGATGGGCATTGTTGAACTTAAGCAGAAAAGTTCTGTGATCTAATGAAATATGGGCTAAGTGTAGGATATTAGCTTTAGGGAACCAGTGTGTAAAATCATTGTTACAAATACCTCTATCAAGTCTTTCTTTCAAAGTGCCCCTCTTCCAAGTAAAATCAAGCCTCTATAACCCATGTCAATCAGCTTATCATTACTAAACCAGTCTGAAAACCCTTTACAGATACCAAACCTATTAGAAGAACCACCCTATCGCTCATTAGCATAAAGAAAGGAGTTAAAGTCCCCCATGAAAAGCCAAGGACCCTTAGAATTGAGATTAATGTGTTGCAAATGTGGCCAAAGTCTACTACACACAGAGACTACCCGATGCCCATAGATTGCAGTGAAAAATAACTTTAGATTATTCTTAGCTGAAATTCTCTTGTGAATGAATTGTGTGTCATTACATAAAATCTCCACTTGCCACTCTTATTTCCAAAGAACCCAAATCCCTCCACTGAAATCGGTGACTGGCTTCAACTCTGTGAGACCGAGGGAGACCGATTTTGGAGATGCATCTGTTCGCTTGTAATCCACTAATACGAGGTTCCAAGAGCACAATCATAGTTGGTTTATGATTTTGGATAAATCATTTGAGTGTTCTAAAAAAAGAATAGCTATTTGCTCCTTGATAGTTCCATGTTAAAATCATCATCAAAGAACAAGGAAAATAGAGAGAAAATCACTCTTCACTCAAGTAAGGGTCAAGTGGCCCTTCATCCTCGGATAAATCATCTGATGTCACACTAGAAGCAGCATTTCCTTTCTCAGAAGAAAGATCATCAAGAATCATAGAAGTCGTACCTGTGTTAGCTTCCAACATGCTTGGATTAGGTGGTCGGCTCTCAAATTGCCCTATTGGTCAACTGTCATTTGGAGCTGCCTCCAGAGCTTTCAACGCATAAGCATTCCGAGTTGAGGAGTTCTCTATTCCAGATTTACCCATCACAGAATGTTGCTCAAGATTGAGAGTTGAAGGTAGGCTTACTAAATTATCTTCACTCTGGTATCTGCTTTTAAATTCAAAGAAATCCCCTAGCACCATTTTATTTTTGTTTAGATGGATCTCCTTTGGCTTGTTTAATTGACTACATGAGGATTTACCTTTACCAAAGTCCCCTCTCCCATGTGATGATTGACTTCTGGTCCCACGTGCCTCTAAAAGCTCCTTCTTTTCCTTATATTGGCTAACTGCCAAGATATTCCCCTGATTTGGCTGATTTTTTTATCTGCGTTAGGTTCTCTTATCTTCTCGCCATCATCCTCATCTAATATGGCAAATCTAGATCCTTGATTCTTAACTCCAAAAATCTTGCCTATAATGGTGGAGGTATTTCTAACATTCCTTTTTCGCTTCTCCACCACCATCCAGGCGCCATACTGCCCTGAGTTTGCTGGTGGAGCTTCCTCAGTCACCGCTGAATGGCTTTCTTCATGCTTATCCATTGCTTTCTTATGAGGACAGAAGCTATCTAAGTGACCCACTCTGCCATAATGAAAGCAGATTTTCAGGTGGTTCTCATATTCCACCATTTGAATCTCTCCATCTATCTCAATCATGGACACCAAAGGACTTCTCTAATCAACCGAAACAACCACTCTAGTAAATTTCCCCCTATGTAACTCGCTAGTATTATAATAAATTTTAGCTACTGGACCAATAGCTTTCGCGATAGTAGATAAGATGTTACCAGTATAATACTGAAAAAGGCAATTCAGGAAGGCAAATTCAGACAGTGGTTTGCTCCACTTCATTGTTGGCCACTCTGAAACATGGACTCCATTTTTGCACTAAAAGGTAAGCTCCATTCACAGCCTAGGGTTCCTTATATAAGGCACATTTATACTCATTCTCATTGGAGAATTGCACTAAGAAGAAGCATCTTCATACGTCGAGAATCTTAGCAGCAGAGAGATTCCATAAAGTCTGGAATCTGGAACTCAATGCTTTATATCCAATCATTCTTCCAAGCAGGCTCACAACCACTGCATTTCCAAGAGTAGAGGCTAGTTTTGTTTTTAAACCATCAGAAAATTACACTATAGGAATAGTACTAGTCCTGTCAATGTTAACATCCCTTACATCAAGGTTTATCTCCATCGAATCAAAAACCTCTTCCATTGAGGCTTTCATAAATGCCCCATTCACTAAGCTATCCTTGTAACCAGAGTCGCCAGAGAACTCGGCTTTTTGTTTTACCTTCTTCGTGGCTCTATCAGCATCTGAGGGAGGGATAAGTCACTCGTGACTAGAGAGAGTCATAGGGCTCTATCAACTACTTCTTTAGCTTTTAACGAATTTCTTTTCATTTAAATTTTTAACTTCAACGTTTTTTATTGGTCCTGGGAGTTTTATCTTTGAAAAAAAATTACCAAAAAATGAAAACATTTTGAGTTTTAAGTTAAATATATAAAAAGGATATCTCTATCAAAATTGAGGAAAAGAAAATGATTTGACACGTTTGTGCATCTAGTTTGATTTCAGCAGTAGCATGCTTGATTTGTGCTGCATTAACAACAATGATTACGGCTAATTGATCATCTTTAATTCTTTATCCTAATTAGTAAGAAATAAAAAAGTTGAAATATCTCACAACAATTGTGTATTAGAAATATCTTATAGTGATAGTGTATAGGAATATCATGATATGGTAAATAATAATATCAAAATAAAATGAAGAAAATAAAGGGCACATTAATAGCCTTTGACCATATTTTTCTTTTAACTCAAAACTTGATTGAGCGAAACAAATACAAAACAAACAACGCAATAAAAGATAACAACAAACTAAATTTGAGACAATAATCTTTTCCATGACACTTGACCTAACCTTTCTCACTATCATTGCAAAAAGTAGAAAGAATACTTATCATAAGAAATAATAGAAGCAAAACAATAAGGTCTCTCACTATCATTGCGAAAGGCATAATACTTATCATAAGAAATAATAGAAGCTAAACAATAAGTGAAGGAGTTCAAAATGAAAGGATAAAAACTAAATTTGCTTAAAATCTTTGATCACTAAATTAAAACTCATAAAGATTGGAAAGGTGGTTATTAAGCCCATTATATACTTCTAGATAATCAAGCTTAACCACAAATAAACCAATACACTTTTTGAGTTTTTCTTTTTTCTAAATTAGATGATGGAATTATTTACACTGCATACAGAACCCATTGAAAGATTCCTGATAAGTTTAGAAATTTCATAGAGGGGAGGGATTTTGCCGTGAAAGGGATGAATGGCACACGAAATTGTAAAAAATAGGCTAGCTTGGTCAGACTGGACATTAGCACTCCGATACTTAAGTTAGAGAAATTTAAAGAGAGTTTTGAGAGTGCTAGAAATATGGTATATGAAGTTGCCGTGTAGAATGAGAGTGAACCTGGTTTTTATAGAAGGCGTAAAGAGCCATATAGGAAACTTATCTCGATATCAAAATAGGCTGATAGTAATATAATTGTATGCAGACGGCGATTTTATAGAAGCGTGTGTCAGAGAGTTTTTTTTTTTACAAAATTATAGTAAAAAAGCCATCATTTCAAAATTTGATGTCTAAAAACTGTCAATTTTCAACATTCTATTATATATAATAACCAACAAACTTTTCAAAATATGGTAGCTAATGCTAATTTTTTTCTTCCATTTGAAAGATTTTGACTTGATTGTGAAGAACTATTTCGGGTTGTTTGTAGATAATCTAAATGAACTCTTCTGCAGCCTTGAAAACAACAACTATAATTTTGAGATTATAAATTTAAACTATCTATAAGGAATTATCCTAGCATTTAAAAATAAATTCCTGTTGTTGAACCATTTCACTAAAATGAGAAGAAATTCTATTCATTTACACTAAAATCTGATGCAATAAACTATATAAATCACTTTGAAAATTTAATGTATCAATAAATTAGTGTAGCCCAAAACAATTGCAACCGAGTTAAAGATTTGTAGCCCATCATTTTAAAAATTGCCACACCAAATCAATTTGATAAGGCCCATGAGACATTCAAAGCACATTTACTGTTGAATTCTTTTTCTTTAGGAATATCATGATCAAACAGAAAAAATCTAATTGTAATTTAAAGTATTATCTGATATTTTTGGCTTGGGTTAGGATTCCCTGGTATCCAAGAAACTGTTGAGATATAAAATCAATCAAAGTTGCTAATGATTGATTTGTTTCTTGCTATTTCATTTTAAGTGAATCCACTGTTGGTCCCAAAGACACACAAAAGAGGGGATGAATTGAGTGTCACTCAATTTTTAAAATAAGTTCTGGTGGAATAGAATGAGATATATTCTGGTGGAGCAGATCTGGTAGATAAGTAGAATGAGAATGCAAAATATAATAAGTAGCAGAAATTAATTTTTCAAAACCTTTTTAAAAGAAAACTCAACTTGTAGGAATCAAACTATGGTCAAATAAGTTTTTAACATAAAGTGTATTAGAAAACTATTTTACTTAGCAGAACAGATCTATTAAAATAGTTTAGGAAATAGAACAGAGAAGAAGGGAGAAATGGAAATAGAACAATACCAAGATTTATCATGGTTCGGCCTCTATTCCTACATCCATTCCCCAAGACACCGTCTTGAGATTTTCTCTCCACTAACAAATCTTTTAATGGGCAAGAGTCAAAGCCAATATATAATCGTAGTATATTTTACCCATAATCTTTTTTTCTAAGAAAAAGATGTAAAAACTTACTAGAATTCCTAAGGTTCTAGCCAACCCTTCTCACAATTTTTTTCTGGAACATTTTATGGTGAAGATTTCTAACAACTTTTCGAAGATAATTTTGCATTTAATCAAATTAATACCGATTTTAATGTATGTAAATCAATTTTAATGTATCAAAAGAATTTTATGATGCATGAATATTAATTAAAAAAACTCCTTAAAAGATTAGACATGGATAATATCTTAATTTCTTAAGGCTTCCTTAGAGCGTAGAACTTGAAGTCCTTTTCATGCATGAGTCTTGAATTTTTAGCTTGTTTTTGTATACTCTATGGAGATAATCTGAAACATGAGCAAACTAAATATAATTTATACAAAATTTATTTAAGGTTTGATTATCATCAAAACTGAGATGTAGCCTTGAGCCAACAATCTCTCCCTTTTTTATGATGACAAAACCTTGATAAACTTAGCTAAAAAGTCTATCTAGGTTAGTATACATATTCTCCCCCTTACTATATGCCTGAGAGACGTATATAAGTATAATCCCTATAAAAATTATCCATAATTATAACATATCAAAGAAAATTAAAAAAGAATTGATCTAGGGCAATTCTGCTACCTATTAGATCCTCACTAAAATTCCTGTCAAGAACACACATAATCATCAATCCAATAATTTTAAGCAACCTGCAATTCACAAGTATGTCAACAAAAATGTAGATGCAATAATATTCTTAAGAGCAAAATTCAACATAATTAGAACATAGTAGAATTCAACAGATTTATATACAACATGTACATAGTGCAATACAACATTACTGGCAAATGCTAAGTTCTTTCTCCCCCTTTTTGTCATCAACAAGAAAAAAAAAGGGGAGAAGACTTTCTTATGAGCAATACCTGATAAGCAACCAAAAAAAAAACCACAATAGTATAACAAAGTACTTAAGAAGAAAGTGTGTAGAAATTAAGGCTTGGAAAAAGGTGGGATAGAAGTAGATGCTGCATGCTTATGAAGAAGAGTAGCAATATGGAGATGGGTAGAAGCCAAGTCTTCATTAAATTTAGCCAAAGCCAAATAGAGATTAAATTCTGTTGTTTGCTTAGGATCAACAGGTTGCACTTCATAATCGATATTAGCTAGGGGAACAAGATCAGTAGGATGATCTTCATCCTTTGCCAAAATGCATGAAAGCAGTCTTGTCTTCATAAATAGGTGGATCATCAACTGGTGGTATAAGGGAAAGAGGCAGGTTAGTTCCTAATGGAGCTGATTTGTCTACATTTTCAAAAATTGGGACAATAATGTCTGCAGGTGCCACAGAAATACACTGTAATGTTGCTAGTTCTGTAATTTAGTAACAAAATGATCTGCATGTTCCTATAAATTAGCTAAAATGCCTGCTTCTTCTTCATCAGAATGGGTGGCTTCTTGCTCAGCAAATTGTGCTTGATCATGTGTGGGCATATCATTTTTGTCTTGAGATTCTACCAATGGCTCACTACCCTCTGCAAAAGGGTCACTAGAATGGTCATGGATGGACTATTTGGTAGAAGATGCGAAACCCAATTCCTCAGAACTGTCCATTTCTTCATCTGCTGAGTTAGCTTTAACAGGCTTCACTACAAGAAAATTCTCAAATACTGACGAAAAATTTTTCGTTGATAATTACCGATGGAAAAATCTTTTTTTCGTAGGGAAAATTATCGAAAAAAATGTATATTGTGATGGAATAACAAATTCGTCGTAAATAATGGAGGGAAATTTTTCCGCCAAATTTTATCGATGGAAATTAGCTACGAAATTTAAAAAATCCGCCCTAAAATTAGCACCAACATTTCGCGGCTAAAATTCCACATGAAATTTACCGACGAAATCATATTTCTGTAGGTAAATTTCCTACGGAATCATGATTTCGTAGGTAAATTACCGACGGGCATATTTTCTGTCGATAATTTCCCTACGAAAACATAATTTCATTGGGAATTTACCTACGAAAATTTCATTCCGTAGGTAAATTACCGACTGACACATTTTTCGTTAATAATTTTCCTACGGAAATATTATTTCGTAGGGAATTTACCTACGAAAATTTCATTCTGTAGGTAAATTACCGATGGACACATTTTTCGTCGGTAATTTCCCTACAAAAAAAATAATTCCGTAGGTAATTTCCCTATGGAATTAGATTTCCGTAGGTAAATTACCTATAGAATTATGTTTCCGTAGGTAATTTTCCTACGAAAATTTCATTCCGTAAGGAAATTATAAAAATTGAAAGCCCGATTTTTATTTTATTCACTTCTCAAAATTGATTCGTTCTCTTTCCTTCTCAAAATTATATATAAATGGTCATGTCTAATTTTCGTTTAATTTTTTGTTTATTAATTTCTTTAATTTTAAGCTTAATTGATGTTAAAATGTTTTTTTTTTTGCTTCTAATAGAATAAACGGAGATATTACATTAGATGCTCAAATTATAGATAATTGCTTCAAATGATTTTTTATTTATCAAAAAAATATATTTGAAAAACTCGATATTAAAATAAATTTTACAAATGAGACTTGAAAATAAATTAGAAATAAAATAAGTGTTATAAGAATGAAATTGTAATGCCACTTATTTGAATTACTATTCACTCTTTTGTGATATAAGAGTTACTTTTTACCTTTACACAAATATATTATAATAATTTAATTATCTTAATTCTATTCACTACAAGAATAATCTCAATTCCAGATGAAAAATTATCGACGGACCATTTTTGTTGACCAGACACTATAATTTGATTTTTGACTGATGCATAATTACATCCACACACTGAATTCTAAATATATATATTTATGGTAATTTTTGTTTGGCTGAATTACATTCATGCATCCAAAAATTTAGCCAATAACACATTAATGTACCAATAGTATAATGCCCCAGATCTCAATTTGACATTTAGGTTTTAAATTTGAGATATTAATAAAATTAATGAAGAAATTTATTGAGAATATGTGTGGGCATTATTTTTTTTAGATTTTTGAATTAATGAAGTTAACTAAATAAATTTTAGCAATAAATAAAAATTTGATACGAATATAAATGTATATAAGGGAATAATAATAAATATAATACGGAGAAGGACTTAAATTTTTCCGGATATAAATTTTCATTCTCTTTTCATCCAAAAGTGATTATATAATACTATAATCATAAGCATTAAATGACAGTATTCTAATAATATGGTATTCATTAATCATCATGGATATAAATAAAAGTAAAAATTTCCCCTTCTTAATACAGCAAAACAAGTTAAAAACTTACTCTAAATTAATTGAATGCAACAGTCTACACTACTTTAGGTTTAAAATCTTATTCTGAATTTAATTAAATGCAACATTCTACACTATTTTAGTTATAAGCAAATCATGACTGATTAAATAGGCTCATAAATTAACGTGTAATCTTTTTTTTTTTTAATATCCTTCCAATTTAGTTTTTTAAGGTAAATGTCAATTATTTACGAATCTAAAGTGAGACACATTGATAACTGAAAATGATTATTTTCCAATTAATCAACATTTTAGGTAATAAATAAGGAATTAACATAGGGTTAAAAGAAATATAAAAAAGAAAAAGAAGAAAGGGTTAAAGGAAATAAAAACGAAAGGGGAAAAGAGAGATAGGAAATCAAAAGAAAGGGAAAGAGCAGGGGAAGATCGAAATTTCCTCTCCAGCCCGACCAACGGTGCCATCGTCGATCTTTCAAGCTGCCACCGCCTCACTCACCCTGCACGCTCCGCTCTCTCTCAGCCTTCAGATTTTAACTTTCTTTTGTTCGTTGTCATCTTCTTCGTATAATCCGTAATTAATCAAGAAATCAAGTTGAATCTAGGCTTCTATTCTGATATCAGAGACCTCAAGTTCTAATTTTAACTTCTTCGTTTTCAAGGAGTTCAGATGATGGCTTCTCGGAACCAAAATAGACATCCTCGAAGTCCTTCCAATGTAAGCCCTAATTTTATTCATTTTACAAAAACTGCAGAGAGATACCTTTCTGTTTTTTTTTGTTTTTCCCCAGTGTGCTGATATATTTTCCTTTATGCGGATAGTTTGATGCTTCATTGCTAAGTTTTCAAGGGTCAAAACAAAGCTCTTACAAGGATGTGGAAGAAAAATTTAAGACACTGAGACAGCGGCTTTCTATTGACAATGCAAATATTTTGCATTGTATGAAAGATCTTGGCCTCCTATGTGCTTACGAGGTATGATTCTTCTTCTCATAATTTTGATATGAAGATTTCTGTTTAGAAGGAAGGCATCTATGTCATCTCTCCTGTATCTTTAGCTATAATTTCATTTTCACTATAATTTCCTCAAGGAAGTGTTAAACGTGATTGGCTGGTCTGTTGGAATTTAATGGTTACATGCATCACATACATGAGCGGAATTTTAAAATTTTTTAACCATAAGATCTGTTCTTGCCATGAATACACAATATAACTATATGAGAATAAGAAAAATCACCTTTGATTTTTGTTGAACAGTTGATTTTACTTCGCACCGGGTTGTCGCAAACCACAGTGTCCAAAATCGAACACCTCCAATGAGTAATCCACACTAGAGAGGGGTAAATTGAACCAACAAATTGGTGTTCAACTAGGGCTGGCCAAAATCCAAGAGGCTAGCAATGGAAGTGGCGCAAAAAGGGAGAGAGAAATAAGAGAAAAAGACTTTCCTTTTGTTTTAATCACTTAACCCTAATTCTCATTAGTTGGCCTTTTATAGTTAGGTTAAAATTCCAACTCCTTAATGAGATTGGGCTCTTTAAAATTGCTGAAGAATTATTAATTGAGCTTCTGGAATTAATTATAATCATTTGGGCTTAATTAAATCCAAATTAAATCTTTTCATAAAAGACCATGCACAAAATCCACAAACTAGGCCCTTTGTGCATCTAATTGGATTTAAATACCCAAATGGATTCCAAATCCAACCAAATTAAATATGTGAGTTCCATAACACTTATGTAACATATATAAATTAATTTGGTCCAAGAAAAAGCCCTCTAAGCCCTTCTGTATGGAGTTGGCGTGTAGCCCTCTTCTGGAGGGCTTCCTCCAACTTCTTCATTCCTTTGGCCCTTTATAATTTCTCCAATGGTCCTATTAATTATTATATCAGTCCTATAACACTTATAGTAGTCTTATAACACTTATAAGACAATAATAATTAATCATGAAATACATTATTTCATTTAGGTCCAATTTACAGAACATTTCTCAAAAGTTCCGCGGACAATTTTATTTGATCATAATTAATTAAACTCTTTAATTAATTATTATCATATTCTCCTCTCTAACTTTATAATAATATCAAATATTATTATCCTTTTCATTTTACCATTTTATCCTTTTCTCTATATGTGTGTGACCTATTGGGTTCCTGTTCATGTTGGCAGTATAATATGTAATTGTGAGTTCTATTCAAAACTCACATGATTTAAACTCCTTTAAATCATTTTATCAATCTCTATTGATATTTTGATACATCATTATACAAGTCATGATTGGCCTCTAGCTAGGCATCATGACTACCCAAATGTCAGGAAAGTCATGTGGTTTGACTGTACCCTTCCATAGAAACAGTTACCGTGCAATTACTCCTTTCACCACTCTTATCTCAATTAGATTCTAAGTATGGATTTCTGTCAACTCATATAAATCTAATTATGTATGTTCTATTAATTTAACCATTGTTCCTAAAATGCCCTTCATGGATCTCCATCCATCTCAGCATATTACTCTGGCCAGAGATTCACTGAACAAGGTAATTATAGAATCATGTGAGATAACTTCCCTTGTTAAATCTGGGATGGTGAATCCTTTGTCAATCACTCAACTATCTTCAAGTAGGTCATGATATATCCAATCTCCTAACTATGTTCACTTCCAGTTGGAAGTAATCAGTTATGGAGTCAAAGTATACCACTTGCTACTTAAGATAACTTTGGTGATCTCAAGTCCAAGGATACTTGCACAACTGCTATGAAGAGATTCCTCACTGACATAGATTTAATATCCATATGAGGATTCTCTTTGCAGGTCTCCAATGAACTTGTTCCTCTAACAAGCATCCACATGTTAGCTTTGATTATCATCCATAATCACAATTATGAGAACCATTGCTTGAACCATTCAAGAAGCATAACATGTGCTAGTCTGTCCGAATTAACAATGTCCTATCTTGTTAATTCCATGACTAGGGATATTTAGATATTAACATATTTGCATGCAATAGACATCTCATATCATGAACACCTTCATGATTGCCTTTGCACTGTGTTTATAATATCTAGGACTTCATTTATTAATTTAAGATTTACAAACTCATGTATTCAAACACAGCATTAATAAATGAATGATGCCTTTTATTAAGAATATAAATTTCATACATATGAAAAACATCCCTATTACATGGGCTCTAGGGCATACTCTCTAACAATCTCCCACTTGCACTAGAGCCAATCACTCATATGTCTCAGACCCATGCTATTTATATGGTGATCATGCTTAATCTGGGAAAGTGCTTTAGTGAGGGGATCCGCCACATTGTCATCTGTAGGAACCCTTTCTATTTTCACATCATTTCTAGCTATTATTTCCCTTATGAGATGGTAGCGTCTGAGAACATGCTTGGATCGCTGATGAGACCGTGGTTCCTTTGCTTGCGCAATGGCTCCATTGTTGTCACAATATAAAGGAATCGGATCAACAATGCTAGGCACCACTCCTAGTTCGGTTATGAACTTTTTGATCCAGACTGCTTCTTTGGCTGCTTCTGAAGCAGCAATGTACTCAGCTTCCGTCGTGGAATCAACAGTTGCTTCTTGTTTGGAACTTTTCCAACTAACTGCTCCTCCTCCCATTATGAACACATAACCAGATTGTGATTTACAATCATCTTTGTCAGATTGGAAGCTGGCATCTGTATACCCGTTTACTTCCAAACTGCCCTCTCCATATACCAAGAATATATCCTTAGTCCTTCTCAAGTACTTAAGAATATTCTTGACAGTTGCCCAATGTTCCTCTCCAAAATTAGATTGGAATCTGCTTGTGACACTCAAAGCAAATGCTACATCTGGACGTGTACATAACATAGCATACATGATAGAACCAATTGCAGATGTATATGGTATTCTATTCATGCTCTCTCTATCCTCCAGTGTCTGTGGACACATAGACTTAGAAAGGTGTTTCCCATGCACCATGGGTATAAACCCTTTCTTAGAGAGATCCATATTGAACCTCTTCAATACTTTATCTATATATGTACTCTGAGAAAGACCTAGCAACCTATTGGATCTATCTCTATAGATCCTTATTCCTAGAATATATGATGCTTCTCCAAGGTCTTTCATGGAGAATTGCTTGGATAACCATATTTTAACAGATTGGAGAAGAGAAATGTCATTTCCCATGATCAATATGTCATCTACATATAGAACTAGGAAGACAATTGCACTCCCACTGACCCTTTTATACACACAAGGTTCATCTTCATTCTGTGAGAAACCAAACTCTTTAATTGTCTCATTGAATCGTATGTTCCAGCTCCTAGAGGCTTGCTTCAATCCATAAATGGATCTTTAAAGCTTGCATACCTTTTCGCCATTTCCTGATGTGAATCCTTCTGGTTGTGTCATATACACATCCTCGGTAAGATTTCCATTAAGGAAAGCTATCTTCACATCCATCTGCCAAATCTCATAATCATAATGAGCTGAAATGGTTAAAAGTATTCTTATAGACTTAAGCATCGCTACAGGAGAAAAAGTTTCGTCATAGTCAATACCTTTTTTTTGACGATAACCTTTTGCTACTAAGCGAGCTTTATAGGTAACTATATTACCTTCCATGTCAGTCTTCTTTTTGAAGACCCATTTGCACCCTATGGGTTTTATCCCTTCAGGTGGTTGAGTTAAAGTCCATACTTTATTCTCATACATGGAGTCCATTTCGGACTGCATAGCCTTAAGCCATAAATCACGTTCTGAACTGTTCAAAACTTCTTGATAGCTTGTAGGCTCATTGTCCTCTACTACAGTTATGCCTCTATCCGAATCAACGTGAAATCCATATCTCACAGGGATAGAACGCATCCTAGTAGATCTTCTAGGATTTTGTGTATAATTAGGTTCAACTGTAATCTCATCATTATGAAATTTAGTTTCGGGTTCAATCGGTTGATCATCTTCTATTTGTGGGTCTTGAACTTCACCAAGCTCAATTTTACTCCCACTGTCCCCTCGTAGGAGAAATTCTCTTTCCAAGAAGACAGCATGCCTTGAAACAAACACCTTTTGTTCTAAGCGATGATAGAAATAATATCCAAACGTTTCTTTTGGATATCCCACAAATAAACATTTATCAGACTTAACATCCAATTTGTCTGACATTGTCCTCTTCACATAAGCAGGACAGCCCTATACTTTCATATGAGAAAGCGTGGGTTTCTTGTTATTCCACATCTCATATGGAGTAACATCAACCGATTTACTAGGAACTCTGTTTAACACATAAACAGCAGTTTCTAGTGCATATCCCCAAAAAGACTTAGGCAAGTCCGCTCGGCTCATCATTGATCGAACCATATCTAATAGTGTTCAATTTCTCCTTTCAGATACACCATTGTGTTGTGGTATATATGGAGGAGTCCATTTAGATAAAATCCTATTATCTCTAAGATAATCCTGAAACTCTTGACTTAAGTATTCTCCACCTCGATTTGATCTAAGGGTTTTAATACTTTTGCCAAGTTGTTTCTCTACTTCATTTCTGAATTGTTTGAACTTTTCAAATGCTTCAGACTTATATTTCATTAGATAGATGTATCCAAACCTGGAATAATCATCTATGAAAGTAATGAAGTAGGAGTAACCTCCTCTAGCATGTGTAGTCATTGGACCACATACATCTGAATGTATTAAGTCCAAAACCATTTTAGCTCGTTCTCCTTTACCAATAAAGGGAGCTTTTGTCATTTTTCCCAATAAACAAGATTCGCATGTATCAAATGATTCATAATCAAATGATCCCAAATCACCTGACTTGTGCAATTTGGTCATGCGTTTTTCATTTATGTGGCCTAAAAGACAATGCCATAAGTATGAGGTATTTAGATTATCATGTTTCATTCTCTTGGTATCCACATTATGTACTTCTTTAATTAAATCAAGAACAAATATACCATTCTCAATGATAGCTTTTGCATAAAATATATTGTTCCTAAAAATGTAACAACATTTGTCCTTTAAAGAAATATCATAATCGTTCATCAAACAACTGAAAGAAATAATACTCTTGGACAAAGCTGGAACATAATAACAATTATTTAATTCCAGTACTAATCCACTAGGAAGAGGCAAATAGTAAGTCCCCACAACTATTGTAGAGATGTTCTGTCCAGTAGCTGACTGCAAACATATCTCTGCCTTTCCAACTCTTCTAAAGCTTCTAAGCCCCTGTAGATCATTACATAAATGAGATCCACATCCGGTATCTAATACCCAAGATTGTTTTGAAGCAATAGAATAAGTATTAATTTCAATCATATGAATACCTGGAGTAGAAGCATCAGCTTGCTTCTTCTCCTTGAGAGAATCTAGATAGGCCTTGCAGTTAAGCTTCCAATGACCATCCTTTCCACAATGGAAGCAAGTTCCTTTGGGATTCTCTTTCTTGGCAACCTTCTTCTTAGAGATCCCACCATTCTTTGGCTGCGCCTTGGTTATCTTCTTCTTCTTTTGCTTCTTGCCTTTAGCAGAAGTGACAACCATGACACTTTTTGGATCTTTCTTAAATGATCCATCAGCTGTCTTGAGCATATTGATTAACTCAGGAATGGATACTTGGATCTTGTTCATATTGAAGTTAAGCACGAAAGGTGCATAACTTGGAGCCAACGAGTACAAGATTAAATCTATGTATAGATCATTATCCATAACATAGCCAAGTCTACTCAAATGCTCAATATACCCATACATCTTCAATGCATGAGTAGCAGCTGAAGTGCCTTCCACCATTTTGCAGCTAAATAGAGCTCGAGCAATCTCATATTGCTCAGTTCTAGCCTGAGAAGAATAAAGCTCCTCTAGATGCAAAACGATGGTTCTAGCATCCATCATTTCATGTTGCTTCTGAAGCTCCGAGGACATAGCACCCAGCATCAGACATGCTATTGTTTCACTATCCTCCATGTATTTTTGATAAATGCCTTTGATCTCATCAATGGCATCATCTGATGGACGTGGTGGTGGATCTTTATCCAAGACATAATGGATCTTTTCAGCCCTGAGAACAATTCTCACTTGCCTGATCCAGTCAGAATAGTTGTTGCCAACCAGCTTGTTATCCAAGATTGATTGTACATTAATGTTTGATGTGCTCATGATGATGACCTAGATGTTAAAAAGAAAAGATATGAGAGTATGTTCATATATATGTATGCATTAATAAGGTCTTTAATTAATCCATTTACTCCCACTATTTTATTGCGAATTAATAGCCCTCACTATATAATCCGAGAAAACCCGATGGTTTTCTTAGTGGGCCAATATCCAATCCTTGATATGTAATTTGACCTTGACTGTGATCAACAAGCCAAATTCCATACCCTTGAAAGGTAGGTATCTTTATACCAATTGTGTCTCTACACACCTATTGGATCATTAGGTTATCAACTCTTGATGCATGCATATCATATATGAATTCCCTAATCTTGCCTCTAGAACCATTAGCCTTGACTGTGGTCAACAAACTAATGGGCTAGCTAAGATGACCCATTTAATTAGATTTGAACATATTCGATATAATGTGAGCTTGACTGTGGTCAATAACCCACACTATAAAGAACTCTGGTTCTCCTCAAATTAATGGAAGGCTTATATACCTTAGTATTTGTTTAAGGGTTTTAGTTAATTAAGTCTCATCATACATGGTTGGCATACATTGGTATGCATCCTATATCTATCACATAAATATAAGCATACAAATATGGTATAGTTATGGACTTCACTACATTGATTTCCCCGAGCCAAGAGGAAAATCAAAAGGTCACACCTAGGTAGTATGCATGATTCAAACAAGAAAATAATTACATTATCTTCAAGCTTGTTGGATCTCCATCCGACCTATCTTGCTCCTTGATATTGGTCTCCATCTCTATTTCTAATTCTAATCTAAGTAATCTAATTACATATTACAATTTGAAATGAAATACAAACCAAAAACAAGTGACCGGGACATGAAAGTCCTCATTGGGCCAAAATATGCATAATGCTCAATCACATTGGGCTTTGTCCATAACTATCCATCATGCCAATCATACACCCTTATATGCCTTTCTAATGCATAAAGAAATGGATTACTAACTTTGTTTCAACCTTTGAAACTATATTTTGAGTTATTTTAATGATGTGATCAAATTAGGAAACTTTTTCCATTTTGGAAACTTTCATTTTAGGAAACCTTTTTGCATGAATGTGTTCTTGCCTTAATAATCAATCAAATTGATTATTAATTAATTATAAATTGATTATTTAATTAATTAATCATATTAAATAATTAAAAGAATCAATTTTGGGCTTAAGACAAGTGTAGGCCGAAACCCACAGAAGAAAAACCCTAAGTGTGTTCACACACAAACTAGTTTTATGTCATTTGGACCATTTGGGCTTTTTGGAATGAGCCAAGCCCACTCCAGCCCTTAAAACCCATTAATAAACTTAATTAATGTTTATAATAGTTAATTTAAATCAGCTCCTTGGGCCTACCAAGTCATTTACTAATTTAAACCAAGTCCGTAAACATAATTAAGCCCATTAAGTGGTTTTAATGAATTAAAATTAATCAAATTAATTTAAGGCCCATTTTAATTAATCCAATTAATTAAAAACACTTTAATATATCATATATATCAAATTTAGAAGATCAAAAGTCGTTCTAACCAAGAACACATCAAGAACACACGAAGAACACCAATTTATCGAACTTTTCGACAAAACTAGTTTTTCATGCAAAACTTGTTCGATTTTAATTTCGTTCGATCCTATAGCTTAATATCACATATTAAACACATAAAATATCATCTAAATGATTTTTAAATGGATCCATAAGAAATTAAATTAGAACAGCCCCTACATTACCTAGGGTTTCACGCCAAACCCTAATGGGTTTCACGGCAAAACCAAATCTTAATCATTGAAAAATTTCGTTTTTGTTTCCACAAAATTTATTTGATCACACATACAACCAGAAATCAATATTTCTCATTCATGAACAATCAAATCTAATATTTTAAAGTTCATGAAATAAATAACTCAAAACAAAACAAAACTTATTCCGCAGAAAAAATATAGAATTGTATATCCATGGCAAAACCGTGGCTCTGATACCATGTTGGAATTTAATGGTTACATGCATCACATACATGAGCGAAATTTTAAAATTTTTTAACCATAAGATCTGATCTTGCCATGAATACACAATATAACTATATGAGAATAAGAAAAATCACCTTTGATTTTTGTTGAACAGTTGATTTTACTTCGCACCGGGTTGTCGCAAACCACAGTGTCCAAAATCGAACACCTCCAATGAGTAATCCACACTAGAGAGGGGTAAATTGAACCAACAAATTGGTGTTCAACTAGGGCTGGCCGAAATCCAAGAGGCTAGCAATGGAAGTGGTGTAAAAAGGGAGAGAGAAATAAGAGAAAAAGACTTTCCTTTTGTTTTAATCACTTAACCCTAATTCTCATTAGTTGGCCTTTTATAGTTAGGTTAAAATTCCAACTCCTTAATGAGATTGGGCTCTTTAAAATTGCTGGAGAATTATTAATTGGGCTTCTGGAATTAATTATAATCATTTGGGCTTAATTAAATCCAAATTAAATCTTTTCATAAAAGACCATGCACAAAATCCACAAACTAGGCCCTTTGTGCATCTAATTGGATTTAAATACCCAAATGGATTCCAAATCCAACCAAATTAAATATGTGAGTTCCATAACACTTATGTAACATATATAAATTAATTTGGTCCAAGAAAAAGCCCTCTAAGCCCTTCTGTATGGAGTTGGCGTGTAGCCCTCTTCTGGAGGGCTTCCTCCAACTTCTTCATTCCTTTGGCCCTTTATAATTTCTCCAATGGTCCTATTAATTATTATATCAGTCCTATAACACTTATAGTAGTCTTATAACACTTATAAGACAATAATAATTAATCATGAAATACATTATTTCATTTAGGTTCAATTTACAGAACATTTCTCAAAAGTTCCGCGGACAATTTTATTTGATCATAATTAATTAAACTCTTTAATTAATTATTATCATATTCTCCTCTCTAACTTTATAATAATATCAAATATTATTATCCTTGTCATTTTACCATTTTACCCTTTTCTCTATATGTGTGTGACCCATTGGGTTCCTGTCCATGTTGGCAGTATAATATGTAATTGTGAGTTCTATTCAAAACTCACATGATTTAAACTCCTTTAAATCATTTTATCAATCTCTATTGATATTTTGATACATCATTATACAAGTCATGATTGGCCTCTAGCTAGGCATCATGACTACCCAAATGTCAGGAAAGTCATGTGGTTTGACTGTACCCTTCCATAGAAACAGTTACCGTGCAATTACTCCTTTCACCACTCTTATCTCAATTAGATTCTGAGTATGGATTTCTGTCAACTCATATAAATCTAATTATGTATGTTCTATTAATTTAACCATTGTTCCTAAAATGCCCTTCATGGATCTCCATCCATCTCGGCATATTACTCTGGCCAGAGATTCACTGAACAAGGTAATTATAGAATCATGTGAGATAACTTCCCTTGTTAAATCTGGGATGGTGAATCCTTTGTCAATCACTCAACTATCTTCAAGTAGGTCATGATATACCCAATCTCCTAACTATGTTCACTCCCAGTTGGAAGTAATTAGTTATGGAGTCAAAGTATACCACTTGCTACTTAAGATAACTTTGGTGATCTCAAGTCCAAGGATACTTGCACAACTGCTATGAAGAGATTCCTCACTGACATAGATTTAATATCCATATGAGGATTCTCTTTGCAGGTCTCCAATGAACTTGTTCCTCTAACAAGCATCCACATGTTAGCTTTGATTATCATCCATAATCACAATTATGAGAACCATTGCTTGAACCATTCAAGAAGCATAACATGTGCTAGTCTGTCCGAATTAACAATGTCCTATCTTGTTAATTCTATGACTAGGGATATTTAGATATTAACATATTTGCATGCAATAGACATCTTACATCATGAATACCTTCATGATTGCCTTTGCACTGTGTTTATAATATCTAGGACTTCATTTATTAATTTAAGATTTACAAACTCATGTATTCAAACACAGCATTAATAAATGAATGATGCCTTTTATTAAGAATATAAATTTCATACATATGAAAAACATCCCTATTACATGGGCTCTAGGGCATACTCTCTAACATGGTCTTTGCCCCATGGTATGCCAAGTGGTGGCTTTGATACTAGTTCTCTTTCTTGAATTTAGCAAAATGATTTGTCCGTTTCTGTTACAATTTAAATATATGTCCTTGAATTTGTTTGGAGATTTTGTGTTTGTCTATTTTTTAGTTGCAAGCATTGACACGTCATGCCTTTTCTTCATATGGTATGAATGACTATATTGATGGTGGTATTTGCTGCCCTAACATATACTTTGAGGCTACCATAAATGGAGTTTATAATGTTAGGCTGTTGCAAGTGTCAAATTTGACTTTACTCTGTTTATTTAGCCCTATTTTTATACTGTAATTTGGTTTATTCCCAAGTGTTTGTTTGTCAGTTGTTTAATAAAATTAGGTGCCTTTTTTGGTATTAATGAACAGGAGAAGCTTCGAAATGCTTTGGAGTCTTCAGAGAAAAAATGTACTCAGACCAGTAATTTCTCCCTTTCATTGCTCACCTCAATTAATGCTTTTTGCTAAGATAATTTTAGGAATTGATAAATCCATTCACAGGTCATTGTTTTTGATAGAGATCGTGTTACTAGTCACGAGTCCCAAGCCCACAAGCCCACAGGTGGAGGGTCTATGTTAGGAAGCCCAAAAAGCATATGGAAGGAGAGGCAATGGAGTGAGCTGGCAGAAGAGTTAGTTATGTAGGGGTAGCCAATAAAAGGAAGGGAGGAGGTTTGTGAAGGGGGCATGCTTTTGCTATTATTGGAAAAGAAGGAGCAGAGGAGAGGGTTGATCCCGTCTACTTTTGGGGTTAAGGGTTTTGTGCCCTTGCCATTTGGTGTTCTTGTTTTTCTTTTGTTTCGTTTTATGATTGTAATGAATCCTCAGTATTACTGTTGAGGACCTACTGCTGTAAGAGACAATTATTTCATCAATACAGTCTTATCTTTTCTCTCTTTGGTTGATTGCTTGTTGTTGAGATTGTGATTAATAGCTTTAGTGTCTCTTGTTGAATCTGAGTGCTAACATTGGTCCGACCTGCCGGATACAAGATGGAGACCTAGTACCAGACCATGAATTCCAGATTTGATGATCTAGATCATAGAATTGGAGAGATCATTGCTCGCACAAAGGAGTTAACTCAGTCCGTCTCCGAGCTCCAGGCTGATATGAAGAAGGATGCGGAGTTTCGAGAGTTCATCATGAACTGGGTTAGGCGAATAGACAAACAACATCAATTACCGGAGGATTTCTGTTCTTCAGGAGAACCGAAGATGGTGAGGAAAAATAGTAGCAGTTATTCCTCCAATCCATTTTCCGATTTAGCAAACCAGAAACAAGATAGAAGCGTTGAAGACCTCATTGAAGTTGACGAGGTGGGTGCTGTTATTTCTCCAGATCTATCTGAACCGCTGCATTTGGAAAGCGAAACTAAGGGGTCGAAGCAAGAGGTGACGATTTGGGTAGAGTTTTTTCAGTCGGCTAACAGGGTGGAAGTTATGGGGCTCGTGCGATCCAACGAAGCATTTCTGCAAACCAATCTTCAGGGGTTGCGTTCATCAGGGTGGTTGCAGAGATCGGTAAAGGAGGAAGAAGATCTCCCTAAACCACATCCCTCCTTTGGGCCTTGGAGTGGTTCAAGTAAGCTGCTGCCCAATCTTGTTTTTGGGTCCAGTCCAAACAGACATTCAGGCCTTATTACAAACAGCCACCCAACTCGTTTTTTCCCAACTTTCACTACTCCACAGAACCACAACTACCACTCGTCGATCAATGTTAATCGAAGGGAAAACCAGAGATCCCCGATCCGATAACTCCTTAAGATAGAATGGAAGACGAGGCGCCACAAGGGGCTGTGTTTCCAGAGTGGGCTCGCCTACTCACCTCAGCACCGATTTTCCTCGGTAGAAGTGAAGATACTGTTGCTTGGCGAAGGAGAGGAAGCCGAGAATGAAAAAGAATTTGCAGAAGCCAAAGAGGATAATTTCGACACGCCAACTGATGATGATTTTCTTTCTCTGGGATTTATTCCTGAAGGGGTAGACATCGTAGCATATGGAACAACATTGCAAGCGTCCTTGGGTGATGGGAGAAGCTGTTCTCAAAATTTTAAGGCGATAATGAACCAACTATATGACTTCAGGTATGAATTTGACTTCTTTTTTCCTCCTAACTTTGCACTGGTGATAAGGGTACTTGGGTCACTTGATGGCACAACAAAGGTTGTGAGTGCATATCCTTTTGTCATGGTTGATGAAAGCGAGAAGAATTTATACCCACTTATAGTTCTAGTTCCTGTTTACAAGCTATTGAATCAAGTTTTTTCATCAATGGTTGATCAAGAAGCTGGCCAACAGATTGAGAATCATAATTTAAGTCCTGATGATATGAATAGAATGTATAGTGAAGAAGAATTTGAGGTTCGGATTTTGGAATCAGAAGGTGGCTTTTGGCAAACTAAGGCTACTATCCCAATGCAAAGTTTTGAACATGCACTTACTGTGAGAGTGGTTACCCTGTTAAACACAACCACAAAGGACAATGAAACAATTTTAGCTATCGGGAGTGCATATGTACAAGGGGAGGATGTTGCAGCAAGGGGGCATGTGCTTCTATTTTTTGTTGAGAAAAATACAGAAACTTTCCAAGTTTTGGTTTCACAAGTATATCATAGGGAATTGAAAGGTACTATATCTACTTTAGCTTCACTTCAAGGTCATTCGTTGATAGCATTAGGTCCTAAAATTATTTTGCACAAGTGGACTGGCATGAAATTGAATGGCGTTGCATTTATTGATGCTCCACCATTATATGTTGCAAGCTTAAATATTGTCAAGAATTTTATCCTTTTGGGGAATGTTCACAAAAGCATATATGTTCTTAGTTGTAAGGAGCAGGGAGCTCAGCTTACTTTATTGGCTAAGGATCTTGGTTCCCTTGATTGTGTAGCAACTGAGTTTTTGATTGATGGAAGTACACTAAGTCTTGTGGTGTCAAATGAACAAAAGAACATGCAGTTATTTTATTATGCACCAAAGATGTCCGAAAGTTGGAAAGAGCAGAAACTGCTTTCAAGGGCTGAATTGCATGTTGGTGCACATGTGACTAAGTTTATAAGGTTGCCAATGCTTTCTGTAACTAAACTAAGTGGTGCTACACCAGGCTCGGACAAGACCAATCATTTTGCCTTAGTATTTGGTACTCTTGATTGCAGCATTGGTTGTATTGCACCTCTTGACGGGCTCACATTTTGAAGGCTGTAATCTTTACAAAGTCTTTAGAGAAAAGTAAGGATGGCCATTCAGCGTCCCAATTTGAAAGCTGTGATGTATTTAGCAATAATTCACAGGGGAAAACAACAATTGATAATGGTCTAGATTTTCATGATATTGATCCTATTTCGGACAGCCTTGAGGACAAGATTGCTTCCCCACCCGATGGCAATGATAGAGATCGTGTTACTAGTCACGAGTCCCAAGTCCACAAGCCCACAGGTGGAGGGTCTATGCCAGGAAGCCCAAGAAGCAGATGGAAGGAGAGGCAAGGGAGTGAGCTGGCAGAAGAGTTAGTTATGTAGGGGTAGCCAATAAAAGGAAGGGAGGAGGTTTGTGAAGGGGGCATGCTTTTGCTGTTATTGGAAAAGAAGGAGTAGAGGAGAGGGTTGATCCCGTATGCTTTTGGGGTTAAAGGTCTTGTGCCCTTGCCATTTGGTGTTCTTGTTTTTCTTTTGTTTCGTTTTATGAATGTAATGAATCCTCAGTATTACTGTTGAGGACCTACTGCTGTAAGAGACAATTATTTCATCAATACAGTCTTATCTTTTCTCTCTTTGGTTGATTGCTTGTTGTTGAGATTGTGATTAATAGCTTTAGTTTCTCTTGTTGAATCTGAGTGCTAACAGTTTTCCTCGTTCCTTCTTACATAAATAATTGTTATTTTCCTTCTTTTTTGTAATCGAATAACTACAATTTGTCTCCACCCAGATTGAAGATGCAAAACATCTTATATACAAATTCAAGGTGTTGTAATTTAGATTCAATTTTTGTCCTTTTAGAGCTAGAGATGAAAGACAAAGAGGAGAAATCTAATGCAATGATTTCAGAATTAAGGAGCGAGAATAGTTCTTTACAAGAGAAACTCACGAAAGAAGAATTTGAAAAATTGGTGAAGCTGCAACTCGTTTCCAATTGTGATTTATTGCACGTCTCTCTTATTCTTGTTCTTTTTTAATTTTGATTTTGTGGTTTAATGTTTAGGATGCAATTGATTGCCATACAAAGCAGTAGAAGCAGTTGTAGGCACTGTTTGATTTAGAAAATACCAACTAGGAGCTGAAAAGTGACATGAAGGATCTCTATATAAATTCAGCAGTGTAAGAATATCTTAAGAATATCACCATTTTCTCCTTTTAATCGTCCTCTGGTAAGTTCCTGTTTTGTTACCCCTTTTCTCTTTCAATTTGAACTTCGGGGATAAAAGAAGTTGGGGTTTCTCGGGGACCAAATAGGGTACTTGTGCATATATTTAGAGTTGTTGAATGTTTATGTTTTTCTTTAATTGAATCGAAATCTATTTCCATTTCCAATAATTATGTACTGCTCTCATGGTATTATGGGATGGGTTTAATTTAACATGAGCGAATTGGTGTAATAAGGAAGTTCAATCATGTTTTCATGTGAAATGGATGGAATCTAAAAGCATCAATATTAGACTTGTTGATTTGCTTTCAGCCTTCGATTTTTATGATGTGTGTGTCTTATTTTGTCCAGGTCATTATACAAGTGTTGCATACTGGTTAAGCTTTATTAATTATTGAGGACATTCTTGCTGCTTTTTATTATTATGTCACTTACCATGTATCCTCATCAATCAAATTAAGGGAAATTTTCTATATTAATATACACAAATTATATTAATGTATAAAGTTTTAATTTAATGTTGCATGCTCTGTTCTCCGCTACATGCAACCCCAGAAAATTAAATAGAAGAATGTTATATCTTAAGGTCCAATCTTATTAAGCTGAAAATTGTTTATACATTAAAACAAACTTAATGTATAAATAGTTCATTTTCATACTTCTATGTTTCCTACAGTGGGGTTTTCTGGTCATAAGTAGTTCAGTTTAACAAAAAAAGAATTAGATTTATTTTGTTGTTCGGGTTTTAGTACGTTTGCTATTGTGAAATAGAACAAATCCATAGCAATTTGGTTAGTTATTACTAAAATAATGTGCATTTTGTTAAAAAAACTTCATAAATAACCTTTTAACCTTTTTTTGTTATAAAAAAATCTTTTACATATATATAGGCATTAATTACTTTTTTTTTCTCAAAAACAACGATTATGACTGGATGGTGACATGATAATGATATGAATGAAGCAAAACATTATAAAATTTGATGAATTATATATAATTTCATTACAGGTAAGCAATTGAAGTAGTGAAGTAGTCGTAGGTTGTACTAATTCAGCCAGCAAAATCAGTGAATTTCTCAGGCAAATGTGCTTTATTTTATGCTATTACATGCAAATGTAGCCTTGCAATTTAACATTTGTATTTAAAGATAATACCTATGCTTTTATGGCCACGTGTTTGTCACTTAGTTTTATGCCTTAACTTGTGTTCCAACTTATTATTATTTTTAATCCAAAATATGTGCTGCTAATTGATTACACTTTGATTTCTGTAGGGAATATTAGACATAAAAAAAGATATAAGAATGTGGCTTTTCATGAATCACGTTACAATTTTTTTCTTTTTTTTTCTTTTTCTTCTTCACTTTGTTCCTTTTTACATGTAGATATGTCAAACTATAATTCAATAATTTTGATATTTAAATCATGTATATCATATTAGTATACTCAAGTCCATTAACCAATTCAAATTTTTCATTTCGGTATACCTTTGTATATATAGGTATATCGAACTACAATACAATAATTTTGATACTAAAATTATGTAGATCTTATAATATACCATGTGTTCAGGAAACTTCTTATTGGAGAATAAGAAGAATATATATGGTTATTATTGTCACTTAGTTTTATACTTTAGCTTGTGTTCCAACTTATTATTTTTTTAATCCAAAATCAGTGCTGCTAATTGATTAAGCATGTGACATCATTTTTTCCTTTAAAACATATAGATATGTGTTTATCTCTAACTCATAAAAGAACTCAAATTTAGTTTATTTTAATGTTAGCTTATCTAGTCTTTTGCATGTTTGGGTGTTTTCACATAAGTTCTGAATTCAAGAGAAAAATGATAAATCTTCCTAGCAATAAAATTAATATTAATATATTTTACTTTTATTATTATAGGTGATATAATATAAATTTTATAGTGTATGAAGTCATATATATATATTCTTTTTATGTTCAAATAATTGGTTGTTAAAAATGACAGCATAGTGATGAATGGTGCAAGTTGATATACCAAGACAAGCCAAGGCTGAAAAAATATATAAGAAATACTGATCTTAGCTAATTATTAAAAATATATAATATTTTTAGTGATGGAATAATGACGGATAATTTCGTCGCAATTTTTTTTACTAGAAGGCAAATTTACAGACGGAAATAACTCCCGGCGTTAAATTTACCTACGGAATTAATCATTCCATAGGAAATTTACCTAGGGAATACTTATTTTCGACGGAAAATATAATCACGTCAGTAATTGTAACGACGGAACTAATTTCGTCGGTAAATATGGCGAATGACGATAGTTTTTGGTCTGCACCTTTCGACGGAATTAGCGACGGTCAATATTTTTCGTCAGTAAATTTATCGACGGAAAAATTTTTCGTTGGCAAAGGTACCTACAACAAGTTCTCCTTCACCATTTCCTGTTGTTAAATTTCATCAGTAATTTGGTTTCCCTACGAAAATTCACTCAATTTCGTCGGTAATTTTCGTCGAAAAAATGAAAATTTCTTGTAGTGCTTCTTGCCTTTAGAGACCAATTGAACAGATGCAGTGTCTTTAACAAGCACATAGATATTCTTGATCAAATCTAAAGCAATGTCTGGAGACATCATGTTTAACACCTCTTTTATTTTATCAGTAATAGCTTCAGCAGACACAGGGGCAGAAGGTGTAGATGATTCGCCTGTAGCATGAGATTTCTTGGAGGATGGATGTGGAACAAAGACTTTTTTGGAAATGCACTGGTATTTTGGTAACAGTTCCTCAATCTCATTGTCCAAATCTAGATTCCAATACTCAAACAATTTATTCAACACAAGAGCATAAGGCATTATGGACCAAGATTTTTCTTCAGACATGGTCTTAAAAATCAAATATGGCAAATTGATAGGCTTATTATGCAAGAAGTGCCAAATAATGTAATCATCAACTGAAGACAGAAAGGTGACACTCCCTATTCTTGGGATAAAATAATTAGAAATAAACTTATGCAAGGTCCTGTATTTTATCAACATACAAGTGGAGGGCATATTATTTGACACATCTGTAAGGCCTGTGGTGTCCCTAAGAAATTTCTTCCTACTAAATTTCTTAATGAACGAAGTTTCAGCCTTCTTATTAACTTTAGTTCTAATACAAGAAAGTGAAAATACCTCAGAGAAAAGGGCGATTGACACTTCCAACTTGTTGCCATTGAGCATAACAGTGAATGATTTTTCAGTAATGTCATCCATTGAAGCATAAAAATCACATACCAATTTTGGGTAGAAGGAGGCAGCTGAGTAAGTAACGAACTTTTGCCATCCTTGCCTCTTCATCCATGTGGCCAAATTCGGAGCAGAAGTAAAAATAGCCTTCCAAACAATAGTTTTTGGCAGAATAATTGTGAGATCCATCTTTTTGGCTGTGTTAATTTTTATTCTTTTAGACCTTGATGCTGCGAATTTCACAATGGGTTTTCATTTTGAACCACATTTGGTAGAGGAGGCTGTGGGTTTTTCTTTTTCCAACGAAAGCGAGACATCTTGTGTTGGATGGCATTTAGAGATTGTCTTTACCCTAGCCATTTTGGTGATTTCTTGCAAAGGGATTTTGCACTTAAGGTTTCAAGAAAAGATTAAAGAGGAAAAAAATTTGGGAAGAAGAAGAAGATGAAGGGGGCATCAGTTTCCAGGAGAGAGAAAGAGAACACAACTTTTTTAAATTAAGGTTTTCTTTAAATTAAATGAAAAGGTGTGTTGATAAGACACAATCTTTTGAAAAAAAATGTCCCTTTCCAAGAAGATAACTGACACTGCTTTGAAATTGAACCATATTCAGTTACCATTAAATTAAAGAGTTATACTCTGTGTAAAAGGAAGAAATCGATTTTCAGGTGGGAAGAGAGAAATAAATGAAATATCAATTTTGATCTTGTTTAATTTTAAAAGCAACGAGAAAACTTAGGCTAGTTTTGACTTTTCAAACATTATTTAGTTAAACAAGAAAAATGATAACTGACAGGTAATTGAATAAATTTAGAACATTCAATAAAATTTAAATTAATTTAACTATTTTAACAAATAATAAAGTATGTTATCATTTTAGTGAACATTAGAAAATAGTAGAATATATAACAGAAAGACACACATGTTCTAGTGAACATCAAAAAATAGTAGAATATGTAATAGAAATGCACACATGTTCTAGTGAGAATAAAAAAATGTAATAGAACAACACATATATTCTAGTTAAGTAGAACGAAAGTTACCTCACTAGAAGACTTATTCATCAATAGTTTCCATGCCTAATTTTCTTCTAATTTGACAGAATAGATCTTCATTTAGAGGTTTTGTGAGAATATCAGCTAGTTGTTGTTCTGTTGGAACAAATTCTAGCACAATATCACCACATTGAATATGATTTCTGATAAAGTGGTGTCTAATCTCTATATGTTTGGTTCTGGAATGCAGAATAGGATTTTTTGTCAAATTAATTGCACTTGTGTTGTCACAAAAAATTGGAACTTGATCAAACTCAATTCCATAATCCTTTAGCTGTTGTCTTATCCAAAGAACTTGTGCAACACTTCCTCCAACTACAATATATTCTGCTTTTGTTGTAGATAGAGCCATTGAGTTTTGTTTTCTGCTGGACCATGTAATTAGAGAATGTCTAAGAAAATTACAGGCACCAGAAGTGCTTTTTCTGTCAATTTTACACCCAGCATAGTCTGTTTAAATATAACCAGTTGGATCAAAAAAATTACTTTTTGGATACCATAACTCCAATTCTAGAGTTCCCATTAGATATCTTAACATTCTCTTTACAGCAGACAAATGTGACTCTTTTGGAACAGATTGAAACCTTGCACACAGACACACACTGAAATGAATATCTGGTCTACTTACTATTTAAGTAGAGCAGAGACCTGATCATGCCTCTATAACTCTTTTCATCCAGATTCTTGCCTTTTTCATCTTTTTCCAGCTTGATTGAAGGGCTCATAGGAGTACTTGTTGATTTAGCTTCTGTCATTTTGAATTTGTTGATCAACTCTTTTGTATATTTAGTTTGACCAATGAAAATTCCATTTCTACACTGCTTAATTTGCAGACCCAAGAAAAATGTGAGTTCACCCATCAAACTCATTTAAATTCCTACTTCATAATAGATTCAAACTCTTTGCACATAGAAATATTAGTTAAACCAAAAACAATGTCATCAACATGGATTTGCATAATTAAAATATGAAATGAATGATGTTTTGTGAAAAGAGTATTATCAACTTTTTCTCTATTAAAACCATGAGCAAGAAGAAAACAACTCAATCTTTCATACCAAACTCTTAGAGTTTGTTTCAATCCATATAAGGCCTTTTTGAGTTTGTAAAAATAATTTGGATGATCTTGACTTTCAAAACTAGGAGGTTGTGCTACATATACTTCCTCATTTAAATTCCATTTAGAAAGGCACTTTTTACATCCATTTGAAAAAGTTTAAAATTTCTAAAATAAGCATATGCACATAAAATTCTTATTGTTTCTAACCTAGCTACTGGTGCTAAGGTTTCATCGAAATCGATACCTTTCCCTTGATTGTAGCCTTAAGCAACTAGTCTTGCTTTGTTCCTTACCACATTTCCTAGATCATTAAGTTTGTTTCTAAACAACCATTTAGTACCAATAATAAAACAATTTAAAGGTTTAGGGACTAGATTCCAAACTTTATTTCTCTTAAATTGATTTAATTTTTCTTGCATAGCAAGAATGCAATTTTCTTCATTTTGAGCATCCATAAAATATTTGGGTTCTAGTTGAAAAATAAAAGCTACATTACCATAATATTCTCGCATTGCTCTTCTAGTCATCATTCTTTGTGATGGTTCTGTCAATAAATTCTCCTTTGGGTGATATCTATGAAATTTCCAGTCTCTTGGCAATTCTGATGGTTGTTTTGTATTTTGTTGTTCTGCTAGATTTTTTGTAGACTATTTTATTTTATTTTCTAGAAACTAATCTGCCTGCCTTTCTGCTAGCTAATCTGCTTCTAGTTTACCAGATGAATTTCAAGATCTGTCATCCTAATCTGCTTCTAGTTTACCAGATGAATTTCAAGATCTGTCATCCTAATCTGCTTGTTGATTTAATGAGTTTTTTGTCTGATTATTTTCTTCATTCTTTTTGCTGAATTCATTCCTCTTTATATCTGTATCATCATCAAAATAACTTCGTTCTCCAAAATTCATGTTAGTAGAATCAAATTTAACATTTATAGATTCTTTTACTACTAAAGTACGTCTATTAAAAACTCTATAAGCTTTACTATTTAATGAATAACCAAGAAAAATACCTTCATCAGACTTTGCATCAAATTTACCTAAATTATTTTTATCATTGAAAATGAAACACTTACAGCCAAAAGGTTGAAAGTAGCTGATGTTGGGTTTTCTATCCTTCCAGAGCTTATATGGTGTCTTGTTTAGAATTGATTTGACCAGAGTTCTGTTTAGAATATAAAATGCAGTATTTACTATTTCTGCCCAAAAATACTTTGGTAGATTATTTTCATTGATCAGTGTTCTGGCTATCTCCTAAAGTGTTTTGTTCTTCCTCTCTACTACACCATTTTGTTGAGGTGTTCTCGGAGCTGAAAAGCTATGATGAATTCCAGAACTGTTGCAATACTCCTCAAAATACTTATTTTCAAATTCTCCTCCATGATCACTCATTATACTTGTGATCATATACCCTTTCTCATTTTGTATTTTCTTGCTCAATTTTTAGATGCCTTGAATGCCTCACTTTTATGAACAAGAAATAAAGTTCAAGTAAATCTTGTATAATCATCTACTATTACAAATATATAAGCCTTTCCACCAATACTTGTAGGACTTATAGGTCCAAACAAATCTAAGTGTAAAAGCTCCAATGCCTTTTTGGATGAGATTTCTTCTTTCAATTTGTGTGATGTTCTAGTCTGTTTTACAAGTTGACAAGCCTTACAAACATAACCTTTCTCGAAATTTATCTTTGGCAATCCTCTAACAAGAATTTTTCTAGCAAGCTTCTCCATTGTATGAATGCTTGTATGTCCAAGCTTCTTGTGCCAACGTATGTTCAAATTTTCTTGTGTTATCAAGCATTTTAAATCACCTTTCTGCAACTCTTTAGTATTGACTTGATAAATATTTCCTAATCTGTGTCTAGTCAGACCTGTCTGTTCTGTTTCAACTTTTTCTACTCTGCAGTGATCTATTTCAAAAATCACTCTTCTATTTTTGTCATAGTTTTGGATGATGCTCAACAAGTTGAACTTCAGGCCATCAATGAGTGAAGCATCTTCTATTTTTTGATCTAAACCAATTGTTCTGATTCCAATTATTTTTCTTTTTCCATTGTCGCCAAAATTGACTTTTCCACCATCTCTCATGGCTAATTTTGAGAAATTTGATTTGTCCCTTATCATGTGCCTAGAGCATCCACTGTCCAAATACCATTTATTTGATATAGAGCTCTTAAGGTAGATCTACAAGTGAATTATACGGATTTAGGTATCTAATTTTTCTTGGGTCCTTGAGGGTTAGTTGCATCATGCACATTATTTTTCACAACCCATTTTTGTTTTCCAGAACTTGTATTTCTCTTATAAAAATAGAATTTAGACACATGTCCTTTTTTGCTGTAATAGAAGCAAGTTACAAAACTGCTAGAATAAGAATTCACATAATAAGCATTTTGATAATCCTTTTTCTATTTATAATTCTTTTTAAATTTAATATGATTTTTTCATGAGCTTGCATGCAAATTTTTGTTTTCTTTTCCATTACATTGACAAATTTTCTTACCCTTATCATTACACTTTTCTTGTAATGCAACAAATTTCTTTTCCAGATTTGAATATTTATTTTTTGTATCGATTTCTTTTTGTTTTATTTGTTCAAAATTTTCTCTTAAAATATCATGCTCTTTTCTTAATGCAATATGATTTATTTTAAGCATACAATATTTATGATGCATTTTTCAAAATAAATAAGCATATTTTTAATTTAATTTCCATTTGCATCAGAATTAGATTCAGAGTCAGAACATGTTACCTCATCTAGTTTTTCTTCATTGTCTATTTGACCTCTAGTCTGTTTAGCAGAACAATGATTTTTCTAATCTATTTCAGTAGAAGCATTTTGTTCTTCATAATCGAAAATTGCCATCAGACTTGCATCTTCTGAATCACCTTCTGATTTATTTGTACTAATGCTGGAATCTTCACTGTTGCTCCATGTTACTTCTATGGCCTTCTTCTTATATCGTTTCTCCCTTTTCTTCAGATTTGGACATTTTGATTTGATATGTCCAGCCTTTTGCATTTGTAACACGCTATTTCTCTAAAAGATTTAGAGTGGTTCTCCATTTTCTATTGTTTGTACTGCTGCCGTTTGTTGAACTTTTTACCTCTTCTGTACAGCTTTTTGAATTTCTTTGTGATGAGTGTTATTTCATCATCTTCAGTAGAATAGTCACTTCCATACTCAACTTTGAGAGCTAAAGCCTTTAATTTTCTTTCTTTTTCTTTTTTAGCATCTTGTGACTTAATATATAATTCATGAGATATAAGAGAACCATAAACAATATTGAAATTTAGAGACTCAAGATCTTTATCTAATAAAATTGAACCTTTGGTTGCCCACCTAGGAGTGAGACCTCTAACTAATTTTGCAATTTTATCTTCTTTATCTAATCTTTTACCTAAAGCTTTAATTTCATTATTTAACTTAATGTACCTGTTAATTACTTCAGGGATTGTCTCTTTTGGCTTCATTTTGAAGGCTTCATAGTCCACCATGAGTATGTACAATCTAGATCCTTTTACTTTATGAGTTCCTTCATATGTTGCAGCTAACTTGTCCTATATTTCCTTTGCTGTTTCACAACTGGAAACTCTGTTAAATTCATTGGTGTGCAATGAGCAGAACAGAATGCTTATAGCCTTTGAATTTAATTGAACGCTTCTCTTCTCTTCTTCTGTCAGCTATTTTATAGTCTTCAAAACTGTAACATTTGAATTTCCAGTTTGAACAATCATCTTTGTAGGCGGTTGATATCCATCTTCAATGATGTCCCAACAATCCATATCTTGTGATTGTATGAAGTGCTTTATAACGACCTTCCAGAATGGGTAGTTGTCACCACTGAACATAGGTGGTCTATAAACAGAGTGGCCTTCTTTAAATGGAGTAGCAACGAGATCATTTCCAAAACTAGATATCATTTTGTACATCACTCAAGGCTATCAAACCTTAGGAGAATGAGCACTGCTCTGATACCAATTGTTGGTCCCAATGACACACAAGAGGGGCGTGAATTGGGTATCATTCAATTTTTTAAAATAAGTTCTGGTGGAACAAAATTAGGTATATTCTGGTGGAGCAGATCTGGTAGATAATTAGAATGAGAATGCAAAATGTAATAAGCAAAAATAATTAATTTTTCAAAACCTTTTTCAAAGTAAACTCAACTTGCAGAAATCAAACTATGCTCAAATTAGTTTTTAACATAAAGCTTTTTTTTTTAAAATATTTTTCTTAGCAGAGCAGATTTGTTAAAATAGTTCAGGAAATAGAGCAGAGAAGAAAGGATAAATGGAAATAGAACAACACCAAGATTTATTATGGTTTGGCCTCTATGCCTACATCCACTCCCCAAGACATCGTCTTGAGATTTTTTTCTCCACTAACAACTCTTTTAATGGGCAAGAGTCAAAGCCAATATACAATCCTAGTATATTCTACCCATAATCTTTTTTTCCAAGAAAAAGATATAAAAACTTACTATAATTCCTAAGGTTCTAGCCAACCCTTCTCACAATCTTTTTCAAAGATTCCTCACAATAGAATCACAACAAAAAGCTATAATCTAGTTGAGGAGGAGGATAATGAATGAAGTGTAAGATGTGGAAATATGATTAGAAAATGTGTAAGCTTTGTATCTCAAGAGATAAAATGATTTTCCAACTTCTCTGAACTCTTAGGACTCAAAAACATCTTGTATTTATAGTCAAAAATAAGTTATAGCTGTTAGAAATCAAACTCTAGTCATTAGAGTAAAGACAAATTGAAGAAAAATAGAAATTAGCCGTTGTTTTGTCTTTTTGTGAAAAGCAAAACTGGCAGTTCTGGTCACTTATTTTGGTGAACTAGAATAGAACATATTTTCTAGTAACACATTAGAACATATTTTCTAGTGACGCATTAGAACATATTTTCTGGAGAGCTTGTTTTGGTGAACCAGAACAGAAAAACATTTTTTGGTGAACTCATTCTGGTGACTTAGAACAGAAAAACATTTTCTAGTGCATTTTTTGGTGAAGATTTCTAATAACTTTTCGAAGATAATTTTGTATTTAATCAAATTAATACCATTTTTAATGAATGTAAATCAATTTTAATGTATCAAAAGAATTTTATGATGCATGAATATTAATTAAAAAAAACTCCTCAAAAGATTGTACATAGATAATACCCTAATTTCTTGAGGCTTCCTTAGAGTGTAGAACTTGAAGTCCTTTTCAAGCACGAGTCTTGAATTTTTAGCTTGTTTTTGCACACTTAGTGGAGATAATCTGAAACATGAGCAAACTAAATAGAATTTATACAAAGTTTATTCAAGGTTTGATTATCATCAAAATTGAGATGTAGCCTTAAGCCAACATCCACTTCATTTGATTGACTTGAACTTGTTGATCCTTTATACCTTGCTCCAATATCATATGATGCGATTCCAATATAACTTCTATAAGCAGGCCCTAAAACCAAACCCCTCAAACCACCATTATGCTCTTCATCCATTACTTATTGAAAAATTTGCCCATTTACTTCATCCATGTTGGCACTTTGAGCTTGCCTACTTTCAATTTGAAGAGCAGGAGCTCTTACCTACAAAGTCATAAATGAAAAATAATAATCATATAATTTTAACTGTACTAGCATAATAATAACTCACCATCAATTGTCAAACATTTCCATCCACACAAATACCATCATTATTTTTTTGAGTTGCTTCATAAAATGTTAGCCTATCTGGTTTTTTTGTACTTGCTACAATCAAGAAATTTAAGCCACACATTATGTAGAAACTACGAGAACAACAACTTATAATAGATAATGATTATGATATTAGCATCTCCTTTTTACACCTTGCATAACTTTTTTCTCCCAAATGTGTGTGCTTTTTTTTCTTCTTAGCATTGGGAGTGCTGAAATCACTCATTTTCTATTAAAATTTAATTAGATAAATAAAATAGACATAATCTAAAAGAAATAATAAAGGATACATATAAAAAATATATATGTATGATAACCTAATGTTTTTGTATGAAACCATCCCTTTACTAGTGTAGGCCATTGCTTTGGCATTTTTTTCTATATCCTCTCTTGATTTATTAGGATTATAATGTCGTGCTTTCACATCACATTTAAATTCTCTCCAAGTCTTAATAAGTGACTTTAAAATCCAGATTTTTGTCTCAAGCAGATACATAAATCATGCCTAGACAAAAATTTACATTTTTCATGCCAATAAACAATATAGAATAATTTATCACATTGTTTTTGTTTACTTTAAAATTCAAATCATTGAACAAAATCAATTACCTCAACAACAAAGAGCATATCTGGTTTAAAGGATTCCATCTTCCAATATACAAAGATGCAAATTTTTCATTTGTTGTAATTGTCCCTAAGATTGATGCAAGAATAACCTCTTTTATTGTACAAGGGACACCATTCTCATTTGCCTGAATAAATATTTTCTCACTCCCATCTATGTTCCAAATATATGGCACGACAGTCTTACCCCGTTTCTTATATCGTTTTCCACTCTTATCTAAAAAATATATAGACAAACAAAATGTAAAAAGTAACAAAATACAACAAATATAAAAAAATTGGCAACAAAACCAATTTATCCTTACCATTCATCTCAATGTAATATATATGTTCTTTATCTAGCTGTCAAGGTTCTTGATAAGTTTGATCATCAATTTTAGGAGACGTTTTATTTTGTTGTCCAAGCTCTTGTCAGGATTGACATTGAGTGTGTGAAGAGCAATCTTGATTATCATTTGAAACTAACCTCAACCCCAATCTAGCATTTCAGAAACTTTGGTTGCTCAGGGAGCCTCGTACTCCGAATCTAGCATTTCATTAGTTGTGCCATTAAACAGTGCTTGCCTTCTCAAGTCATTCATTCTTTGTTTGCCACTTTTCATCAACTTTTTAGGCAGTTGCTTGGCTTATTAGAGAAGCTAAACAAATTGCCTACAAGCAGGCTAAGTTTCCTTCATTTTTAGATTTTTTTTAACAATGTTATTAAAATTGGACCGAATAAAGAACCGGAGAGGCAAAGGGTTCTTGGTTCGACTGATTTAATAGGATTCAACTGAATTTTTAACTTTTTTTTTAAAATAATATTATTTTTAAATTTTTCTATAAATATTATGAGAATATAACTATATAAAAAATAAAAAATACTTTAGAAAAACACATTTATCATCAAACATAAATTATAAAGTAATATTTTCAAGTTATTAAATATTTATAACAAATATTTAAGATGAATATAGTAAAAAATTGCAAATATTAAAAAATTTTTATCAATCATAAATTAAAAATTAGAAATTTTATTTTATTTATAAAAAATTCATTAAAATTATCTAAATTTCAATTATTTTGTATTTATATTTATATTTTATTTTTTCAGCAAAAAATAATATTGTATAGATATTTTGGACAAATTTTGGTTTTTGTAGGTTCAAACCGGTTCCACCTGATTTTATCCAGTTTTAGGTCGGTTTTCATCGATTTATTCGATTTTTAAATGGTTTATACCATTTCATTATAGTTTTTAGCCATTCCGATTTTTATGTATTAAACCAACCAGATTAGCTGCCGATTTATGGTTAAATTGGTTCATAATTAAATCGGTCCAATCGGTTTTAATAACACTATTTTTTAAAGCTCTAAATTCTTCTATTTTCTAGAAATCTCTCAAAGTTCTTCGAGTTCATCAAGTTTCAAATTATTCTTCCCAAATTTCTGTCAAATCTTTGCCAGATTTTCTAAGTAAGTTCCCTTTATTTGGATGTTTTTTGATTTCGTCATCATCTTTATCTTTTTCATCATTCTCTACTAGTGAATTCAAACTCACCACTTTAGAAAGTTTAGGTATTCTTTTATTGACCCTTTTCATATGAAAATGGCCTTTGGTAGTAATAATCCAGTTTTTCCAATAAAAGATGAGTTAGAATATTTTAGGTATTCTTTTATTGACCCTTTTCATTTGAAAATGGCCTTTGATAGTAATAATCCAGTTTTTCTAATAGAAGATGAGTTAGATCTTTCATTTTTTATTGAATATAATAAAAAAACCATTATAAATAAACATACAAGGTTGTCACCAATCGAAGTAAAGCATCTAAAAGAAAAATACAACCTTCCTGATGATATAACCATTATGGCTTGCCCTCTTTTCATGTCTATGGGTGAAGGTCCATTCGATAAATGCAAAGAGTAGTTTATTTGCCACCAGCCTAGCTTGGGCACCGGTCTGTAATTCCCATTGAGTCCATTCAATATCAGCATCTTACAAGGGTACAATATAGTATTGAATCAACTCAATCCAAATGGATGGAGGATGCTAGCTTTTTTTAAAGTCCTTTGCAGAAATCTTGATATTGCTTCATCATTGGAGCTTTTCAAGTACTTCTTTTACTTGACCAATTGAGATGATGGGATCGAGTACTACTTTACAAGTACGTGAAAATATCTACTAATGGAGTGATATCAAGATTTTCGCAAAGGACTTTAAAATAATCTGTCATCCTTGATCTGTTCGGATTGAGTTGGTCCAACACTATTCCGTACCCTTATAAGTTGTTGATATCAAATGGATTCAGTGGGAGTTGTAGACTAGCATTAGGTTGGTGGCAAATAAACCACTCATTGTTTTTTTTAATGGACCCTAGCCCATAGACATGGATAGAGGGTAAGCCAGAATGGCTATATCATCAAGAAGGTTGTATCTTTTTCTTAAATGCTTTACTTCAATCAATTGCTCATTTGAAGCTGCTATCTTGGATAGTCGATCGGTTGCTTTAATGCCATCCCTTGGCGCTTTCTCTAGGCACCAAGCTATTCTAACATCTCTAACTATTTGAGCATTGCTTTAATTTAATCAAATACTTCTTCATACTATATTCTTTAGCTTCAAAATTTCAAAGTACTTGGCTTGTTACCAACTATAAGTCACTCTTGATCTTAAGGCTTTATGGTCAAATGGACTTGACTGGTCTCAATCCTTAGAGAAGTGCCTCATATTCTACAACCTTAGTATATGCTTTAAATTTTAATTTTATTGCATACCTAATTATTATACCCAAAGGGCCATAGATAATAATTCCAACACCTCCTCTGTGATTATTAAAGGCTCAATCAACAATCATTTCCTAAGAAATTTCTTGGATTCTTTAACTTTCTTCTCTCCTGTAAACTTTGTCACAGAATCTATTAGAGCTTACTTTTTTATTGCATTTCTAGGCTCATATCTCACATCATAAGATTGTAATTTGATTGCCCATCGCACCATTTTTCCTTCCAAATTTGGCATTTAGAGGATTTTCTTAAACGATTGATTAGATCGAACCTCGATTGTGTGCACTTCAAAGTGTTGTCTTCACTTCCTAGTGCACATCACAGCGATGATCATCTATTCAATTAGACTCTTCTTTAACTCTATTCCTCTTAGCATTTGGCTGACATAGTAGATCAATAGTTGTGGGGTTCCTTCCTCTCTGACCAAAATTGCTATTACCACCTCACTTGAAGTGGATAGATATAAAAAAAGATTCTCACCAAGGACTGGTCGTCTTAGCAATGATAAGTTTATAAGAAATTACTTCATCTCTTCAAATGCTCTTTGACAATCCTCTTCCCATATGAAGGCACTATTCTTTCTTAACTTATTGAAAAATGGTGTACAATGCTTCACTGAGGAGGAAATGAATCTCCCCAGGGCTATTACCTATTCTTCAGCTTTTGAATGTCCTTTACACTCACTAAGGGTTGCATATTGATGATAGCTTTGATCTTTTCTAGATTAGCCTCAATCCTTGTTTGGAAAACCATAAAGCTTGAGAATTTCCTAAATGGCACTCCAAATTGCACTTCTCAAGATTCATTTTCATATGAAATTGATTGAGGGTGGTGAATATTTTGATCAGATCAACAGGGTGTTCTCCTTGGCTTTTGCTTCTTACAATGATGTCATCAATAAAAACTTCTACTTTTTTTCCAATTTCTATTTAAAGATTTTGTTCATCAAATATTGATTGGTTGCTTTTGTATTCTTTAGTTTAAATGGCGTGACCTTGTAGCAAACAGTGTTATCATCTGTATTGAAGTTGATTGAGCAACCACATAAGTATATGATGATATCCTTCATAGGCATCAAATAAAGAGCAGATCAAATGACAAGTTGTAGCATCAATAAGTTGATTGATGCTTGGAAGTGGACAACTATCTTATAAGTAAACTTTATTAAGGTTAGTAAAATCCACACACATTCTCAGCTTCCCATTCTTCTTCTTCATTAGTACCACATTGCTAGGCCATTTAGGGTAATTAACTTCCCTGATGGTTCTAACTTTCAATAATCGGTCAACTTTCTAAAAAATAAACTTCTTCCAATTGGGCATATGTCTTCTCAACTTTTAGCTTATGAGTGATCACCTTAAGGTCTATGCTCGAGATATCTTTTGGTTTCCAAGTGAAAGATGCTTGGTTAATCATCAAAACCTGCACGGCTTCCTTCTCTACCTCTTCAGCGATGCCTGATCTAATTGCACTTTTTTGTCTTTGGGTACTTCTTTATTGATAAAATCCCTTTTGAGATTCATCCTTTGCCGATCGGCCTTTTCTTCCTTCTCTAATCCAAGCTTACTAAGTATGCTTGCTTTGCTTTTTTTTTTTTTTACCATAACAACATATGCTTCTCTTAAGGCTTTCTAATTCCTTCTTAAGACTGCCACTCTATTCTCGGTGGGTACTTTCATGACCATATATTTGATGCTAGTTATAACTATTGTTTGAAATAATATCAAATATGGCATTATAAGCGAACTTTATATTTATTACCATAAAAAAGGTCTTACATGTATGAGTCACCACCTTATCTCCTAACTTTACAAAAAGATCTACTGATCCTACAACTGGGGTGATATTAGGCTTTAGCTCTTTAATTGGAAGGTCCATCTTCCTGTATGCTTCTAAAGTGAGGACATTTATTGTGCTTCTATTATCGACCAGGATTTTTTTAACAAAAAAATTATTAATTACAGCTTAGACAACCAAAGCATCCTCATGAGGGAACTTCAAATCTCCTACATCTTTAAGGGAAATGGAGACTTGGGTAACTTATTAGATTTTGTTGAAAAGTACACACCTTTTCCTTTTTTCTGCTTCGAGAAGTCCTATCTGTAATGATCGGTGTTCGACAAGTATACCGAATTGACAAGTAATAAAGTAGGGTATAGTTAAGACCCACAAATATCGAATCTAAGGGATAAGGGCTATTTTAAGCTAGATATCTAGAGTTAAGTGAGTTAATCGAAGATAAATTCCTGAGTTTTTTTATTGAGAGAGCATCCTAAATCTAATTAACAAAATAAATAAATAAATAAGATAAAGCTAATTAAACTAGAGATTAAAACATTAGTTAAAACATTGCCATGGAGTTCTAATCCTCCCAAGTGTAAAAATCTATATAAGGAAAATGTTGCTTGGATTCACTCATCCACCCCATACCCAATGTGAATTAATTTTACCTAAAAGCATATATGAATAAATCCGAGATAACCCTCTTAACCCAAGCGTCCCATTCTAGAGCCAGCTATTCTAATTGCCAAGCGTCCCATTCTGGAGCCAGCCCAATAACTAGCCTAAGCACGGGTCTAACATCTTAAGTTTGGTTTGCTTTCCCATTTCAGAGCCAAACAACCCAAAACCCATCTATTTCACTCCACACTCTAGTCCTAAAACCACAAACACTACACATCTAGAGTTCCATTCCGGAGCAATCCAAAATAGACAGCATTCATGATAGAAAAATTGAGCAAAATCATTCATAGCATCCAATCCACTTAAGCTCAATACCCATGAAAGAAATATGATTAAAACCATTTATCCATGCATGGAAGATAATTTGATAGATTGAAGAACCATGAAATAAAAATAACTAACAGTGAAATAGACCATTCATTCATATGTAAATCAAAATATGTTCAATATTCACATTATGAGTAGGGGATTCAAAGATCCCCAAGCAACAAAACTACAAATTAAACATAAATAAAGTAAAAAAGAGAAAGAAAGAGGAAACCCATGAAGCCATTTGTAGCTTATGAAGCTCTAATTCGAATCCAAGCCTCCTCCTTCAAAACTCCAGCAAAATAAAGAATATAGCTTAAAGTAAATGCAAAAAATTGAATCTAACCCTAACTTATATTGGAAATAAATCTAATCTAAGGTTTACATTGAATTAAATCTAACCTACAACATAAAATGAAGGGAAAACACGAGAAAATTAGATGAAAAAATACTAGGTCTAAGTGTGGTAGCTCTCCTCACTTCCCCCTCCCCCTCTCTTTTCTGCCAAAAAATACAGCTTTCATAGAGATCTTTTGATGGCCACGGTTGAGATAAAAGTGTCCCAGCCATGCCAAGTCAGGTTAGGCATGGTTGAGACACTTTTGTCTCAGCTGTATGCACCTTCTGAACTAAAAAACTCGAGTTCTGCATTGGCCACAGCCAGGACAAAATGGTATCGGCCACGGCCCTTGAGAGAAGAAAAACTATTCCTATAAATTTATCAATTTTCTAATATTTAATCGTTGGATCGAGCTAAAATTTTAACCATAGCTTTTTAACATCTTAATCTACGTTTTCAAAGATCCAGATTGGATTCTGATGTTGCAAATCATTCCAAAAAATGAAATGATGCCGATTGGGGATTCTTCAAGGGGCATGGCTAGGACCATTTTGTCTAAGCCATGTTCTAGCCTATTTTTCTACATAAGAGTCAAAATTACCCCATTACACACCCTAAAACATTACAAATCTCAATATAATTTCATTTGGCATAAAAAGAGAAAGTTATTACACAAAACACTAAAAATCATGCAAAATAAGACACAGACACAAAAAAATATACTAAAATTAAACAATAAAATTAGAGTTATCAAATACCCCACACTTAGCTTTTTCTGGCCCTCGAGCAAATGAAGAAACCACATTCCCATATACTCAATTTCAAAGAAAGAAAACACAAATTTAGAAAAAGTAGAACAACACTTTAGTAGAAGTCACTAAATGAAGTCTTAAATCGAAAAGACTCAACTAGACCATACTAGCAAATCTCTTTATATGTGTGTGCTAGGCCAAAAAAAAAAATTAAAACAACTTTTAAAACAAACAATTTCCAGTGTAATCCAATAATTAAGAAAAGAATTTGTGTACAAAAAATTGCACACGCGGTTTCACTCTCGAAACTTAAAAGATGCCATAGGCCTCTCCTTTAGTACCAAAACCCAAAGGTCATCTCCACACATAACTCTCAATAAGAAAAGATCCTTAGGAATTAAAAGGTTATAATGTGGCTAAGATATTGCTATCAAGAAAAAGATTAAGATACACAAGTTTGAACTGCCATTTCTACCTCAACTCATCCTTTTTCTTCTAAAAATAAGACTTCAACTCTACCCTTACTCACTCATCATCATTGCCAAGCTTTAGGTATAAAAAATGTAGAACATTTCTCAAGGAAATAGCACAAGGAAGAAAAAGAATCCTCTCTAAATATTTTACTAAGATTTTAGCTCAATTGACATTTAAAGAGCTTAGAATCCTTCTCCTCTATACATAGAGTATCCCACACTTAGATGAAACCAAGATTGCTAGCTTTATTCTTCTTCTTTTTTCTTTTTTTTTTTCTTTTATTTTTCCCTTTTTTTTAATAGCTAAAGCAATCAATTTTACAACTGATAAGTAGGGACTAACAAAAATTCTTCTTAAAAAGGAACTACATTCTGAAATTTTTCAATCTCACTCGATATTGGCAATGTATCCCCAATACTAGAATCTAACAATTGAAAAATAGCCCTTTACTCACTAGCACTTTCCAAGAAAAACTTATCTCAATCTCAACTACTTCTAGAATGGCTAGTTCAAAAAGGGTAAAACAATGGCTCTTTAGGCTTAAGGAATCAAAATGCAGGTATAAGCAACAAATATAAAATAAACATGCATTTAGCATGCTCAAATAGGCTCAACGGGGCTTGCAAGGGATATTATAAAACAAATGTTGGTCAAAGGTCTTTTCAAAATTCGATAAAAAAATATTGTCTAAGTCATTTCTAATCTCATTTTTGAGTCATTTTATTACTTTGAAGGGTGATGAGGAAGGTTCTAGTGCTCTAAAATTCCTACTCAATCAACTTCATACACTGATTTTTATTATTTTTTTTAAAAAGGGCCAAAGTGTATATTTATTAAGAAACTTACTAGTATTGATCTAATTGAAACCTACCAAAAAAGAAAAAAAATCGTTCAACAATCAACCACTCTCTTGCTGTTCCAACTAATCTAAATAAGGCTTTCTAATTCTAAGTTTAAGATTGTTCACAATAGGAACAACTATGAGGATAAGCTAACTAAGGTGCAAAAGCATGCAATAACAACAACAAATAAAAACAAATATCACAACTAAACTAAAATCAAAATGCAAGTCAAAGTTAAACTAGAAATAACAAAATAATAACATAAATCTTAAAATTAAAATTAAAACAATATCAAAATAAATGAAATACAAAAATTAACACAAAACATAAAATTACTAGAAAATAAAACTCAAAAATAGCTAAATGAGGTGAATTCATGCTCATCATGCCAAAATTGATACAAATGCATACTCATTTCCAATCTTATTCATTCAAAAATCACTATTGCTGAAATAAATCACCAAACATTTAACAAAAACACACACAAAAACTAAAAACTTAAAATAAAAGCAAGCAAAATAACAAATTAATTAAAGAGTAGAGAGAGAAATAGTTCTGGTTTAATGAGTCCTAGTTTGACTCGTGTTACTATCAGGTGGCCGAGTTTGTGACCCAAATGTTGGTCTCTCCGAACTCTACTCCTTGTTTTCCCCCATCAATAGGAGAAACCTAACGATGTTCACCTAGGTAAGCAACACCATGTATTCGATGAAGTACCCCTCCACCTCAGGTTGTTCACACACGTACTCCTCCAGCTTTTCTAGCTTTAATAAACTCTTCCACTTGAGAGTTAAACAATTCTTGCTCTTTTGGTGAAACACCTACAAAAAAAACTGCCAATTAGCGATGGCACTATTTTCGTCGCAAAATTTGTGATGGATTCGTGACTGTTTTAGAATTCCGTCGTGGGAAGGATACTTTCTAATTTTTTGCAATGAAATAGCGACATAATGAATAAAAAGTCGCTAATTATTGGCGAAAAGTATACGCGCCATGGTTTGCGACGGAATTAGCGACAAATGTTTCCATCGTTAAAGTTTATAATTTTTTATTCATGAAATTAGTTCCAAAAATTTAGCGACGAACATTTTAGTCGCCAATTTTGGAGGGAAAATATAGCGCCTTTTTTTGCGACGGTTTATCTGCCGCTAATAGTAAACCGTTACAGTAAAACAATTAGCGACGAAAATATTTAGTCGCTAATCCATCGCAAATAAATTAAAAAATAATTTTTTAAATTTCACTCACATGATTTATGTATAGTTTCAATTAATTTTAATATAGACCATATGATATGAATATTTTATTTTGTAACAGAAAATTATAAATTATTTTATAAGTTGATAATATTATTTTATCAATTATACCAAAATCTAAAGCTTTTATTTAGAAAATTTACATTTTTAATAATAATAATAATAAACTAATTGTTACGTTTATTATATATTTGTGTGTTCAAGATTAATAAAAATAAATATTTATAAAATAGTAATATAAAATTTATTATTTTATTTAAAATAATAATAAAAAAAAATTGTAATTTATTTTTATTTTATAAAATTTAAATCAAATATTAAATTATTAGAAATTATATTAATTTTTATATAATTATTATATAGTCATATTATGAAAAATAATAAATATAAATATTTATATAATAATAATATAAAATTTATTATTTAATTTAAAATGATTATGAAAAATTTATAATTTATTTTTATTTTGTTAAAATTTTGAGGAAATTTTAAATTATTAAAAATTTTAGTTATATATATTTACAAAATTATCCTTGAATACAAGGATAAAATTATGAAATTTGATAGGGGCATTTTAGTAATTTCAAAAATTTATCCTACATATAAAAATAATATTTTCTCTTCCCTCATCTCTCTCCACCGTTTTAATTTAATGCGTATATGATTTTAAGCTGAATTTGTTATTTAATTGAATAAGAATTAATTAATTCAATTAACTTCAGTTTTTAATAATTGAAATGTCTTGTTCTATAATTAAATTATTTTTATTCAAACTTAATTTTAATGTTCCAAAATTTTGAAATTGTACGAGAGCACTTTTAATATGGGTGTACAATATTTTGATACTAGTTTTAAGATTGATTTATTTGCATAATTTCAAAATTTTAAAGCGATAATTTGAATTTAAAGCAAAAATTTAAAAACGAATGACAAAGGATTTAAAACAAATAAATGTATAATAATTATTAAAATTATTAAAATAATAATAATAAGATTTAAGTTCCTAGCTCGCGATTCGGCGAACGAGGGTGGACTTTAGAGCATGTGAACTCCCTTGTGATGTTGTCGGCGAAGCCACCTTCAGCTGAACATATAACGCCCCAACTCTGAGTCGACCGAAAATATTTCTAACTTATGAATAATATTTGATTTAGGTGAGTAAGGGTATGATTTTATTGAGAGTTTAGGTTGACTAAGCAATTATTTGTGAATTTTTGAATTTAGTGTTGTTAAATTAAAATGCATTTTAATTTACAAAATCACATTTAAATTAAATTATGTATATAATAATAATAATAATAATAATAATAATAATAATAATAATGAGGATAAAAAACGTAAAAGCCTAGAAAATTCAGGATTTAGAAAAAGTGGTGGCCATTAATTGATAGTGCCATTTTGAGGCTATAAAAAAAAGGGAGAACAGATCGTGGGGGAGATCGGTAGAGGTGGAACAGAAAGGGACACCGATTGCCGTCGCCGCTCAACGGCGCAGACTACGGTGAAAAGAATCACCCCGTCGCCGGTCATCTTTCTCAGCGTCGTCCTCTTTCTTTCTCCGTTAGAAGATCAAAGTTCCTTTTTCCTTGTCCCGACAAGTCACGACGGCAAACGAGGAAGTTACTACCATCGGATAACTCCTTACGACGAGGCGATTCTCCTGATGTTCTCCATCGCTCCTCAGGCGACTGACATATCGGAAAAAGAAAGTCTCCGACAATTTTTGTTGAATTCATCGCTATTAGTATTAGATTTCAATAAAAATATATATCTTTTATTTGTGAAATGCTAGATTTATACTATATTTTTGTTAAATATATTTTTATTGTCTAGAATAGCATACGATACATAAAAAGTTATAATTGTAAAATTGATGTATATTTAAACCATAATAATGATAAATGTATTTATTTATTAATCAAATTAATAATTTAATTTATTAGTTTCTAAATAAATAATAAATTAATTTATTGAGAAAACTAATAGTAATTGTTACAAACCCCAAAAGGTCAATTTATAAGCCAAGCATTATTGGACTTTCTTTTAAATTAATTAATTTTAGAATCTAATTGGTACATTTTTCTATTTATATGACTAAATTGTGGCATTTCATTTTGTAATTTCTATGATTTATAATTTGTCATATATTAAGAATGGGAGACACTCTTTTTTTTTTAAATAGATCTAGTCTAACCCAAGCCCACAACCCGTATATCTCATTCAGGGTTTTTAGGGTTCATATTACTCCCTCATATTAGGGGTTCAGAGTGTGAGAGAGAGAGACGGAACACAAAGTGGAGCAAAAACACTAACCGCAAGCAATGGCTCTAAAAAAGACACCAAAGGTGACAAGGAATACCGATTTAGTTTGAGGAGTCGAAAAATATTCTGGGTCTAAGATGTACCACAAGAGGGGTTTGTGGGTAACAAGGTAAAAAATGGCGGCGTTTTCCCTAAACACAACCCCAAGCCAAAGTCTTCTGCTACGGTTGAGAAGCTGCCGAAGTTATACCCGATCGACGACGTCAGGAAACATCTGCCTAACAAGAGCAAGCCTAAGCCCACCAAGCTCAGGTCTTTACTCTTTATCTCTTTGTACTTTTAGCCTTTTAGATTAATGGTGTCCCTTTGAGGAGAGTGAACCCGTCTTTACATTGCTGATGAACAACTATTTGTTAGTTTGCTTTACATTGCTAATGAACAACTGTTTGTTTATATAAATCTAGGAGACCAAGCAAAAAGGAAACCAATGTGAAGTTTGCAACTTTGTTGCTCTCGCTGAAGCAGGGAAAAAAAGGTAACCTTTTTACTTTGCATTGCTTGTCGTTTCTTTGATTTCTAATACCCAGAATTTATCTTCTTGATCGAGATTATCTTAAATGCTCATTCTGGTTGTTTTGTCGCTCTTTCATTCAATAATTAATGGATATTTCACATCTATTATTAGATTTTAATGCTTTTAAGATGATTAATAGACTTTCTAGTCAGCAAATTCTTGGCTTTTCTTCCCCAACTGTTTGGTTGCTTTTATGGGTTTGTCTAGTTTTGAAAAATGAATCAGTTCTTAGCTAAAAGAAAAACACAGTTCAATTTGTATTCTTCTCTTTTTTTACTGTTGGTTATGTTCTTTAAGTTTTTTTTTGTTCTTATTTATTAATTAGCACTAGTGTTTGATTCTTCATATTTGTGGTTTATGCATAATTTAACCTTAGTTCTATGCTTTTATTTTCACTAATGTCCCTCACAGATTCATGGTCCTCTTTCGGTGATCCATTTCTTCTAATTGATGATCGAGGTTGCGACTGAGAAATTATCAAATCAATTGATGATGAGAGGAGGAGCAGAGCGTGGACATGGAATTGAGAGGGCCTATGGGGACTTTAGGGGTAAGGTTTGGAGCATGACTTGAGGTCCATACTGCAGACCCAAACATTAGAAACGCAACACCACCATTGCCATGGTCGACGTCTTCATCATCTGCATTCCCGTTGCCATGAAATCTACCGAGCTTGAGGTATTTAGTTTTTCCCTTGCCGACTGCTGATTATTCATATTCTCTCTTATTGTTGAGAACATCAATGTTATGTTGAAATTCATAGATATTTGATCTTACAATTTGTTGGAGCTAGAGGGTGTTAGTATGGGCTAATTTGACTAGATTATCCCGGGGTTTTCTTATCATTGGGTGCACATAAGATACTAGAAGATATTGGATTGGTGTCATAAAAAATGGAGAGTTTTACTTGTGTGGCTGTAAATAGTTTTACTTGTACTTGGTTAGGGGTGCCGAGATACCTCACTTGTGAAGGGTGATGAAATAATGACAGAATTAGCTATAGGGATGAATTATGTATATGCACTTACCGGCCACTGGATTACTTCCTACATTGGGAATACATTGAGAGCGACTAAATTTTTGATTAGTTTTGGGTTTTGTTGTTTAATTATGTTATTGAGATTATATTCCAACTTCTGCTAGGAGGAATTTATGAAACAATTCACATGTTAGACTTCAGAGATTTATCAATCCATGAGAAGAAATTCATATTTCTGAGCAGAGGTTCTCTTTATATCTACTGTTATTGGTTCTTCTCTTTTTGGAGGGCAGAGCCTTAAGGTTAGCATTTCTTATAGATATGCATAAAGGTTTGAATTAATAATAAGTTATACAGTAATTTGATTATAGTTTTGCAGATGATTTACCAATTATGCAAATCAGTGGCAGGAATGCAGCTATATCAATTTATAATTATTTTTGGAGCCTTAATATTATTATTGGCTCAAATATGATCATTTCACTCCCTAAGGCATATTAATCTTGTCTCTTTAATTTTATGTCTTGTTTACAGCGATTGTGTTACAGCTAGTTCTATATATATATATATATATATATATATATATAATTCAAGATTAAATTTTATGTTTATTTCATGTTTAACATATATTAATTAATGGATATATTTTGCAGAAAATTCTAGGGATGCACCTCCTAAGAACTACTCCATTAATGGTTCCCAAGAAAATCTATTTTTTGGTGATAGCAAGCACATTTTTCTTTGTTGGCATTTCTGGTTATTGGGATTTATGCATTATCCTAAATTAATTTTAAATTTAATTTTACTATTGATTAATCTGGGACGGAGAAGATCCGCTGCTACTATTTGATGCGGGAAGCTCAGAGCATTCTAGATCGATCAAATTCTTCTTCAAATGCGGTCAATTAATTTCCAAGGTGTTGTCTTTCTTTAATTTTAACTTTTTTTTATTGATTATTGTTGTTTATGATTTTTTTACTTTGATCTATTTGTAAAATCTATTAGTTTTCCTTGATTCCAAAGGAGAATCTTGGTGTTGATGTCATTTTTGTATTATAATTTTGTATGAACTTTCCTTGATTCCAAAAGGAAATCTAAAAGGACATTGTTTCACATTTCATTGAAATTATTTCTCTCGTCATTTTATTCACCTTTCAAATTTATTTATTCTAAATTGGTTAGTTTTCAATGCATGCTAACTTCAGTTGATCAGGCCATATTGCATTTCTCTTCAATGTACTTTCCATATTTTTATACAGGTTATGGATTTGTAGACTGTATTTGGTTTAATGTCATAATGTTATTTATTAGTTGCAGGAATGGATATACTACTTGAATAAAGGTTCTAAGGTCAATATCTTTTACCCTATAAAATCCCAAGTTCTTCACTTCTAAGCCCTTTTATATTTTTCTTTCCCTTTATTGTTCTTTGTGTTTACATGCTGATAAAATTAAGCAGCTACAAAATTACTTCCAGCATCTACATTACTCTTGAGCTTGGTCAAAAAGAAGCATTTATTATGTGTGATGATGTTGATGTGCCTCATGTATGAATTCCAACTTTATTTATATTATCACTTAATTATCTCTTGGCTGCAATTGCCATATGCTATACTTATTTTCTGACTTGCCTTTTTTTCAGATATATCCACTACCATGATCATTTAGCCTAATCCTGAAGTTGATTTTCTAATTGCCAACCAAGGTGTGCGAGACCCATTTCGACTTGATTGGGCTAAGGTAATTAACTTTTGTGAATTCAATTTCAACTTGATTGGGCTAAGGTATAAGATAACCGGGTTGAGTGAGAAACCATGCAAAGAGCAAGTATTCTACTCATCTACCATTGATTAATTTTAGGAGCCCAAAGCGACCTACTTATATTCCTATTGAAGTCAGTTATCAAAGTAATTTGTCTTTGAATGCTAAGCAATGCCAAGTATTATTGCTATTAATGTTATCCACTACTGTTTGTTTGGTTAGGTTCCTTTGATTGATTGATTTTTGTGATTGTTCTGAAGAATTTTTGAAAATGGGGGGCAAGTAATGTTTGGTCAGGAGAATTCACAAGAAAAAGCTATCCTGGATGTAAATCTTACAGCTACAAAAAAAGTACGTGGGTCATTGAGTTTAGTATAACTTTATACAAACAGGATATTGTTGGTATCATGGGTGATTTTTTATTTCTCCCTTTGATTTATTTGCACCAGAAATACCACTTGAATTTTTTCTTGTTACATCCAGAATTTAAATGGAAGTGCCAAATTCTAGTGATTTTTTTGTTGTTTGCTTCCATTCTCTTCAATTGATTTTAGGTTTGTTAGCTAGTGCAGTTATTGCAATGGTTACAAACTACAATTTCTCAGCACTGGCCATCTTTTCTATTGATCAATTACTGATATGAATTGATTGTGCCGAATTTTACTTCTTTCTGATAGATTAGGGTTCATTTTGCAAGTAGGGTCTACTTTGGGCCTCAAGTGCTCAGGCAATCTTTTAGAAAAGAGACTTTGATCCTATTCGGAATCAAATTCTAAGCTACCCTCTTTCACCTTGAGGTTTCTTTCCCTAAAAAATAAAATACTAATAAGCACATTTTTTATTCAAAAGTTACAGGTAAAATGCAACATTTTTGCTGTTATCTTATTGGATAAAGGATGCTTCAATACTCAGCATGATGCTTTGACACTTAGAATCAGGGACAATTACAAAATTTAGTGTATTATCTAGTCCAACACCTAGGCACATACCAATAAATGGTGGTTAACTTATAATAAATTGTGATCTAGATAGACAATCTGCTTAGTCTTTTCAATACACCAGAAAGCTTTTTACTAAAGATTTGTGTGTTTCAGATTGCAAGGGTGTTACGCTTGAGAGATATTGGTGGTATTATTGTTGTGGACTTTATAGATATGGCCGATGAGTGTAAGTTAAAAACTATCTCTATGTTCTTTGCATGTCCATGTGTGTGCATATTCATGCACCCGATATGTGTTTGTGTTTGCCTACTTATTTATTACTTTATGAGCAAAGGAAATTATGAGGATGATATATTCTTATATGAATTTGTCAATTATCTTAGTATCCGCAGCTTTGGGTTATTTTCTTAAGTAAAAAAGTGCATGCTGAGGTTCCACTCTTTTATACGTTTACTGAGCATTAGTTTTGGCATATGCCGATTATACTTTGTTATGGGAGCATGCATGACACAACAATTGATCTTTGACACTTAGAAAATGAGGCTTTTATCTAGCTTTTCTTACGGTGGGAGTTATAGTGGAATATCAAGGTCTTGATTTGCTTTTAATACATGATTTTATAGATACAAGAAAGTAATGGCCATTTACTTGAAAGAGCAAGATATTTAAGTCTACACGTTTTTACGGGAACTGGGAATTATGAGGGATTGAAGACAAGGCAGAATTTGGGTGCTGAAAATGTAGTTTCCTCACTTGGGGATTCAACAACCAGCTGTTGATCAGCCTAATATTGCTATTGATGGATCTAGACATGATGTTGTCCCTTCAGCTGCACAAGATGATCATCCACATAATGATTCTCCATTTGCTCATGGTGGCGGTTCTGCTTCCTAGTGATATTAGCAGCACTATATGTTTGATTATTATTTTATTTAGATGATACCGTTGATGCTAATTAGTACGATAATATTACTATTTTATTATTTCATGATTGATTGAGGATAATATTAGGTAATGTTTCAAATAATTTTTTATATATATGTGTATTTTGGAACATATTTTTATTTGGAATAAATATATATTTATATGTGAGATCATTGTTATGTACATAATTAAAATAAATAAATAGTGATCATTGTATACAGAATTAAAATTTTAAAATACAGCAAAAAAAATTCAATTATGCAATAATTTAGCGACGGATTTGCGACAGAAATATCTGTCGCTAATGTGTAAAAGATATAATTTAAGAAATAATTAGCGACAATTACACTAATTTTTTAATTAGCGTGAAAAATGTAGTCGCTAAATATTATTATCATTATTCGGTGACTAATTAGGAATATAAATTAGCGACGAAAAAAAATTAGCGACTAGCCTTTTAGCAACTGTTCATCGCAGCGTCGCTAATTTAAATTAGCGACGAAATTCAGCTAACTCCGTCACTAATTAGCAGTTTTTTTGTAGTACCCTTCACAAGAGATTGAAATTCATTCTCTAAGCTATAGCTCTTGTCTTTAAAAATGATTGGTTCCTTCTCCAATACATGCACCCCACACTTGATTTTTTCATTATCTACTAGTTGTGCATGACTCAATTTCTCCTTATCAACATCACCTTAATTCTCCATAGAATTACTCAAGAATTCCAACTTAGATTCCAGGCTTTTAAGTCCCAACTCTTGATCTCTTAGTAAATGCTCTTGAGTCTTCAACAAATTCTCTATATTTTGCAATAAAGCCTCTTGATTTTTGATCTTTTTCTCTTGAGAATTAATTATGGCCATCCATTCTTCTCTTTTAGCTCTCAATTGCCTATCCTTACTTTCAAGCAATTCAATGAGGACTTGAACCTTGGAGGCATATGACTCTTACGACATCCATTGTGAACCAAGATCTTCAAAAGATGGTGATGAGCAGAATGTTGAAGGTTGATGTGAGTACTGTATTTCCCGTATTTCTCTCCTCAACTCTTCCATTTGTGCTCTTAACATAACCATTTCATCATCTTGAAGAGAACCATGCATCATTTGAAAGTGCATCATAATCTTCTTGAAAAGAATAACACCAAATAAAAAATAAATAAAATAAAATAAAATAAAATCTCAGACTAAGCTCAAATAAAGATATAAAACAAACAAAGCTGTTATCCCGGCAATGGCACTAAAAACTTAATCGATGTTCGACAAGTAGACCAAATCGACAAGTAATAAAGTGGGGTATAATTAAAACCCGCAAATATCGAACCCAAAGGATAAGGGCAATTTTAAGCTAGATATCTAGAGTTGAGCGAATTAATCTGATATAAATTCCTAAGTCTTTGATTGAGAGAGCGTCCTAAATCTAATTAACAAAATAAATAAATAAATAAGATAAAGCTAATTAAATTAGAGATTAAAATATTAGTTAAAACATTTCCATGGAGTTCTAATCCTCCTAAGTGTAAAAATCTATATAAAGAAAATGTTGCTCGGGTTCACTCATCCACCCCATACCCAATGTGAATTAATTTTACCTAAAAGAATACATAAATAAATCCGGGATAACCCTCTTAACCCAAGCGTCCCATTTCGGAGCTAGCTATTCTAATTACCAAGCGTCCCATTTCGAAGCCAACCCAATAACTAGCCTAAGCATAGGTCTAACATCCTAAGTTCGGTTTGCTTTCCCATTTTGGAGCCAAACAGCCGAAAACCCATCTATTTCACTCCACACTCTAGTCCTAAAACCACAAACACTACACATCTAGAGTCCCATTCCGGAGCAATCCAAAATAAACAGCATTCATGATAGAAAAATTGAGCAAAATCATTCATAGCATCCAATCCACTTAAGCTCAATACCCATCAAAGACATATGATTAAAACCATTCATCCATGCATGGAAGATAACTTGATAGATTGAAAAACCATGAGATAAAAATAAGTAACAGTGAAATAGACCATTCATTCATGTGTAAATCAAAATATGTTCAATATTCACATTGTGAGTAAGGAATTCAAAGATCCCTAAGAAACAAAACTACAAATTAAACATAAATAAAGTAAAAAGAGAATGGAAAGAGGAAACCCATGAAGCCATTTGTAGCTTATGAAGTTCCAATACAAATCCAAGTCTCCTCCTTCAAAGCTCCAGCAAAATGAAGAATACAGCTTAAAATTGGAGTTATCATGTAACACCCTAAAATCTTAAGATTTATAATTGAATTGTAAAATGGAGTCTTATATTTTTAATGGGATTAGAAAATTAATTTTAGGCTTTTGAATTAATATTTTCAATCAAATAAAATATGCAACAAATAGGTAATGAAATACACACACACACACACACGTATGTGTGTGTTAAATAAGAAAATAAAAAACCAAATTGAGGGACCAAAAACAATTACTCTAGAAAATTTCAAAATTTAAAGGCTTGAAAAGAAAAAAAGAGAGAATAGATAATGAGAAAGAAGAGGAGGAAAAATAGAAAAAATAGGGGCAGAATCTGATCATTAGCATCGATAGTTAACCAACGGTTTCCCCACTATGATGACCAACCATGTTGTCATCTTTTCCCTCTAATCAGCCCTGTTTCTCGCCAAACCTATTGATTTTTTATTTAAAAAAAATCGAGAGTTTTTTCTCAAATTTTGGCAAGCTGCGATGTAGGATGGTCACACCAACCACACCGATGACCTCCTGAAGGCAAGGTGAGCCTTACTATGTCCTCCATTCTTCCTCACTCACTGATAGTAAAGAGATTGAACCTAAAGAGGCTGAGAGCTTCCAACATAGATTCCAGCCAAACTATGGTTCCTTAGGGCACATAACCACCGGCGACAAGTCCCTAGTGTTTTTAAGGTTTAAGTTGACATAGGCGATATAACTCCGACAATGCTCTGATGACTGTTTACCAGTGGGATAGGCTTGACTTCAAATTAGATGACCATAAATTTGATCGAAATTCGACTTCAAATCAGTACGTGAATAATCAAATAATTTTTCTTTATGTTATTTGGATAAATTAAGTTTGATAAACAAAATTTTCCTAATTTTGTGTTCTTATGTGCATTGAATTAGTAGTTGAGTTCAATTGATGTCCCTAATTCAGTTAGATTGAAAAGTATTTAAATGGAGAATTGTAGTTTTGAAAGTATATTTGAAAAATATAGGGAATAGGTTTGAATTTAACAAAATAAGCTGAAATTTGCTGGAATTAGACTCTAAGATTTGTATGTACACTATCAAAAATTAGTTCTTCATTTTCTATTTAAATAAATTAAACCCGATAGGTAATATTTTTATAAATTACGTGTTCATGCCTGAATTAAATTAGGTTTAGTATAATTGCTTTAAAGTATCATATGATGTACACTACTTGGTGCCTAGAATTCCTTTCTTAATTCAGGAATGAAGCCAAACCTTGAAGGTGTTCTTTCTCCAATTATTTCATTATAAATTTTATTAATTAATAATATTGTAGGTCTCGAAGAATTGGGTGTCTTGAACTTTTCTGGCCAAATTTTAATGTGACAGAATTTTATACAAGAACATATTTCTGACTGAAAAATGTAAAAAAAGCAAGACAGAATAGAAAAGCAAAGCAAACGTAGAATTTATAGTGGTTTAGCCTTAATGCCTACCTCGACTCCTCAAGAATTACTCTTGAGCATTACTCTCTACTCTTAACTCTTTTAAGGGGCAAGAGTCAAAGCCAATATACACGCCTATGTATATCTACCCACAATCTTTTTCTCAAAGTAAAAGATTAAAATACTTACTAAAATTTTACCTTCGGTTCTAGCAAACACAAACTCACAATCTTTCACAATAGTAATTCCTCACAAGTAATCACAACAAAAGCTATAATCAAATTGAGGAGAATATGTAGAGATGAAGTGCAAAAATGGAAAGTGAGATTTAAAAGAAGTAAGATTTTTCTCTTAAGAGGTTGAAAATTCTTTTCAAATGATATCTAACCATCTAATGGGTCTTATTACATGTATTTATACCCAAAAAATCAATTTTAAGTGCTAAGACATAAAAATTGCTATTTGACGGCAAAACAGTCAATTCTAAGTCCAACTAGCCATTATTTTA